>ML105836.1:40569-68181 GCA_003697995.1 Taxidea taxus jeffersonii
ATCGGGAGGGAGACAAACCAAAAGAGACTCTTAATGTCATAAAACAAACTGAGGGGGGTGGGGGGGAGATGGGTGGGGAGAGGGGGGTGGGGTTACATTATATGTTTAAATGAAAAAAAGCTTAAAAAAAAAAAAAAAAAAAGAATGAAAGATGTCCTGGAGGGAATGAGGCCTGAGCTGGTCCCTGAAAAATACATAGAAACTAACCAGGTAAAGAACAAACAAAGGAGGCATTTAATAAAGACATTTTTTATGATATATATCTATACTTTGAAAGGTACAATTAATTTTATAAATTGGTATTCACATTATTAACCCAATATAAGATCAGTAGTTATTAGAATTATTAGTTAATGACTATGTTTTTTTTTTTAATTTCTATTAGAGAGAGAGAGAGAAAGCTCAAGGGGGAGGGCAGAAGGGAAGAGAATCAAAAGCAAACTCCAGGCTGAGTGAGGAGCCCAATGCAGGGCTCCATCTCACAATCCTGAGATCATGACCTGAGCCAAAACCAAGAGTCAGGTGCTAAACTGATTCTGCCACCCTGGTGTCCCAGTGACGATGTTTCAAAAATGAAATAGCTATACTGAATAAACAAAAAAAATAATAAACACACAGTAGCAGAAACTAAGAAAAGCAAGATACACGGTTTTCATCAGTTGAGGAAGTTATGGTCTATAAATCTGCTGTATTAACAATGCTGAACTTTTTCTGTTCATATAGTTGATGTTGATATACATTAATCACATAGATTATGTTCTTAAGTCCTAAAACAACTCAGATAGGTAGATTCTATTTTCATGTTAAAAAAAAAAGCAAACACGGTTCGGGATTGTTAAATGATTTGCACCAGCCCATTCCACTAACATGTTAGATTTAGGTTCAAATGTCTGCAACTGACTGAGAGCAGGAGCTGTTTTCACTGCCCCCTACCATCTCCATTCCTCTGGTCGTCTCTTTAAGAGAGCTGAAACATGAAGACAGAGCATCAGTTTGTTCCACAACAGCTGGGAATGTATGCTTTAGCTGATTCACATTTTTCTCCACTTTGCACTTGTCTGAAAATGACCATGAAGATCCTCAAGCACTGATTTTAGGGTTACAAATCAAATTTGGCGAATAGGTGAATTCTCAAATATGGACTCAGCACCTAATGAAGATTGACTATAATATTAATGGTCAACTTATTCTGAAATAATGGAAAATATTAGGTAAGAGCCAAAAAATAAGTAACAAATAAAAGAAGATATCAGAACACCCCATTTATAATAAAACAAACAGGAAACGACTTTGGGGGAGACGATGTAGTAGCAGGACCCCAAGCTCACCTCCTCCCACAAATATAACTAGATAACACTCACATCAGTGTAAATAACCTAAAAAACGACACAAACACTGGCAGAACAAACGCCACAATTAAATGTAGGGAAGAGGGTAGGAAGGGCACAGATGGGGTAGGGAGCGAAAAAGTAACAGGTGGGACTGTTCACAGTAGGGAGAGACATATGGGTGCAGAGAGGGGAGAGAAACAGACCCTTAAACCGGGGTATCTTCGCAGGGAAGATGAATCTCTATAACATTTGGCTCTGAAAACCAGAGAGGCTGAATTTGATGAGTTCTTCCGACCTATAAGGCTTAAAGCCTGAACATTAACAATCAGTAGGCTTGGTTTGGAAAGAGCCTCGGAAGGCTACAGGAAATAGAGTATCAACCCTTATAGAAATAACAATAAAAAGAGTTCATGGAGATAAAGCATAGAACTAGCAGTTTAACTCCTGAGCATAAGGGAGGGGGAGCTATTTACTAACCTAAAGCAAGTCCTGGAGGCACAGGGTTCCCTCAGGGAGTTCTCTAAGAACAAAGGAGATGGCAGGTGCCATATACCTCCCCCTCTTCCCAGCATACACACAGCCGCCTGCAGGAACCAGCACAGTGCCAGAATTCACTCCCTAATTTACTTAAACTAGGCCCTGCCCCTCCAGCTTGGCCTGTCTCCTTCCCAGCACTGTAGAACCCCTCCCCTAGGAAATCAGCTCAAACTTTGCCAACCCTGTGTCACCCATCTGCACTTTGCAAGGGGCCTTGGTCAGGGAGTGGAGGGGGGCAGTGGCTAGTCACCTCTCAGAAAGGACTCACACTTTGTTAGCACATAGTTTCAACAATGCAAATCAGCTGTGGCTGACAGTCTTGACAGGAGCAGCACATCTTCTGTAGAGCTTTTCTGTAGAAGAGGACCAGCACACACCTTAAAAGTGCATGCCCCGCCCACTAATTTCAAGAGCAAGAGACACAGATGACCTTCCTAACAGACAGAAACAGACACAGAGATTTAGACAAAATAAGAGTAGTCCCAAAGGAAATGTCTCAAAGGAGAGAATAGAACAAAATCACAGCAAGAGACTTAAAAGAAACTGAGGTAAAAAATATGTCTGATAAACAATTTAAAGTAATGATCATAAAGATACTCTCACTGGACTTGAGAAAAGTGGAGGACATCAGTGAGACCCTTAATAAAAAGATAAAAAAGAACAAATCAGAGATGAACACAATAACTGAAATTAAAAATACACTAGATGGATTAAATAGTGGACTACAGGAAACAAAAACAAATCAGTGACCCATAGGACACAGCAAAGGAATGTAATCAAGCTGAGGAGATGAAAGAGAAAAAAAAAATTGAGAATAATCTGAGGCAATTCAGTGATTCCATTAAGCATAATAACATATTCATTATAGGATTCCCAGAAGAAAAGAGTGAGAAAATAATGACAATTGTCTGTCCACAATTTATTGGGAATGAATTATACAATGGGATACTCTGTCTACATTAATGAGGTTATTAGGAGTTGTCACAAATAAAGCTCAAATGCTAGTTGTTTAGTGGATACAAGTATTTTTTCTCAATAGTGTTACAGTTTAAAGCAGGTATTCTGCTTAATAGGTGTATTTCCTTTTTATAATAATTCAGAGAGCTAGATTCCTCTCATCTTGTGGCATTACGGCCATCTCCATCCCATTGGCTTAAGGGAAAAAGAGATTTCAGAGAGCATATTACATCCTAAAAATGTTGGCTGGGAATTACATATATGACTTATGTTCATGTTCCATTAATAAGAACCAGCTTCATGACCACATACAAATTCAAAAGAGTTGGGAAATGAAATCCCAGTCAGTGCGTCACTTGCCAGTACCAGTACTGTAACACGGAAAAGGAAGCATCCATTTTTAATAGAGCATTGGTATGAAAGTATTATCTAATGTTAGTCCCTAGTTAAATATCCTTAACAGAATTTTAATTTTTTCTTCTGACCCAGAATCCATACACTGTCATCATATTCCAAAGTCACCTTTAATTTTCTCTCAAAACCAAGAGACTAGCAAGCGCTTGTCTTCTAGATGCAAATGACCCAAGCAAACAGGGTAATTTGGGATGGGAAAATAAAACCAATTAAGAAGCATCAGCTTCCTGCATAATTGGAAGTTTATCAAACTACCTCCATTTCCTTTAGTAGCTATTGCTAGGCAAGTGGGCTCCTTAATACCTGAACCAGTTAGTGACTAAATCAGTATGTTGGTGAGTAGTTTTAACATTTGGCTACTGAAGGTCATTAAATGCTATTCATAGAATGGAGAACAAAAGATTAACATCTACAGTTTGGAGACAAGCAAAGCTGCAGATACACTGGTTACACTATTTCATGGTGATTGTAACGGAGCAAGAAAGGCAGTATACTGTGGAGATCTCAATCCGCTGAAAGAAAGCAACTCTGAAGAGAGCCCTTGCCACAGCAACCATCTCTGACTAAACTGCTTGTTATCTTTACAAAGCAAGCCTAGCAATGCCATTTATCTGTATGTTTCCAATTGTCCTGAGTACAATTCTCAATGTTGTATCAGTTCTTGGGGAATCACTCTTCCTAAACAGTAACAGTACTTCCTCCAATGGCGCATTGTCACAACCCCACATCCAGCACCCGTCAGTGCAAGGTGCTCTGGACGGTATCTACTGCTCCACTTCTACAATCTTTCAGGCTGGTGAAACCTCAAGACATTAGCCTAATTAATAAAACTCCCCCAAACCTTACATCTGGAAACAAAGCCTAAAACAGAAATAGTTTAAAAGGAAAGATCACATTCAAAATACTGCAGAGTTCTATCATCTGTTCAGAAACTTGGCAGACATCAGAATATCCAAGGCTTCCCAAGAAGACAATCCAGGTGCCTATGTAAGTGAACACAAGAGCAACAAGTGGAAGATGGGGTTAAAGGAACTTAAAAATAAAAATGGTAACCCTGATCTTCATCCTCTCAATCAAGGAATGACCCAACCATTGTAACTGGCAAATGAGTTAGAGAAAGAATGATAGTCCAGCTCCAGAATTTAAGAGATAACATTAATGAATATTAACGAACATAAAGCTACCCCATCCGGTGAACATCTATAATTCCATTGTCTTACTGCACAACAACATGCATGCTATTCTAAAGGCATTTGTACAAATACAAAGCTTGTTTTTAATTATATATATTTTGAAGTTAGCATTTTTTCAACATTACATTCTAGAAGAAATTTAGGGAAAGACATTTTCTTTTACACTTTTCTCGTACAAATTCTACACAAATACTGAATAACTACTATTGTTTTAATCACAAATAAAAAACTTTTAATAGGAATCATTATAGCAATCACTAATAGAAAAGTCTATGATGGTTTTCAAAGGATAAAGGATTCTGGTAACCACCAAGCATCTTTGTTTATAGCATGTTCTGTAAATTTCTAAAAAAATACCTGGATTTTTGTTTAATTGCTTGTTTTACTCAGTAAAATTTTGCACTCAAGATCTTCATTCTTTGCCGACAAAATATATTGTGTACACATACACATCATAAGTAGGACCTAGCCTCCCTGGATAGCTCAGTGTCACAGTAAATATCAAGTCTACTCATGTGAAGTTATAAACACAAAAATCCAAATTCTGGGTGAATTATGAAAAAATTGTAAAAGGCTCTTCTAGGGATACAGCAACTCATATTAATAAAATCTGCATAGAAATATTTATTTTCTGGGGTGCCTGGGTGGCTCAGTGTGGTAAGCCTCTGCCTTTGGACCAGGTCACAACATCAGGGTCCTGGGATCAAGCCCCGCATGGAGGAGCCGCTTCCCCCTCTCTCTCTGCCTGCCTTTTTGCCTACTAGTGCTCTCTCTGTCAAATAAATAAATAAAATCTTTTAAAAAAAGAAATATTTATTTTCTAATATGAGCCATGGGTTTTATACATTATCTTAGGTATTATGCATTATATATGATAAATTAATATTTTTATAAAATATTACAAGATATTTTGATATGCTACAATTTGACTAATTATTTATGTCATGAGTTCCACTATCTTTAAAAAATATCTAGTTTTACGAATGTTGAACCACCCTTGCATCCCAGGGATAAATCCCACTTGGTCATGGTAGATAATCTTTTTAATGTACTGTAATTTTATACACAGTTTTCCAGGTTCTTTTTTTTTCTTTCTTTTTTTTTTAAGATTTTATTTACTTATTTGACAGCTGCAAATCACAAGTAGGCAGAGAGGCAGGCAGAGAAAAGAGAGAGAGGAGGAAGCAGGCTCCCTGCTGAGCAGAGAGCCCGATGTGGGGCTCGATCCCAGGACACTGGGATCATGACCCGAGCCGAAGGCAGAGGCTTTAACCCACTGAGCCACCCAGGTGCCCCTTCTTTTTTATTTAATTTCTTTGCAGTATAACAGAATTCATTGTTTATGCACCACACCCAGTACTCCATGCAATATGTGCCCTCCATAAAACCCACCACCTTGATCCCCCAACCTCCCACCCCCCCACCCCTTCAAAACCCTCAGAATGTTTCTCAGAGTCCATAGTTCAACTCCCCGTCCAATTTCCCTCAACTCCCTTCTTTTCTCCATCTCCCCATGTCCTCCATGTTATTTGTTATGCTCCACAAATAAGTGAAACCATATGATAATTGCCTCTCTCTGCTTGACTTATTTCACTCAGCATAATCTCTTCCAGTCCCATCCATGTTGATACAAAAGTTGGGTATTCATCCAGTAGTGCTATTGCAGGGTCATAGGGAAGCTCTATTTTTAATTTCTTAAGGAATCTCCACACTGTTTTCCAAAGTGATTGCACCAACTTGCATTCCCACCAACAGTGTAAGAGGGTTCCCCTTTCTCCACATCCTCTCCAACATGCGTTGTTTCCTGTCTTGCTAATTTTGGCCATTCTAACTGGTGTAAGGTGGTATCTCAATGTGGCTTTGATTTGAATCTCCCTGATGGCTAGTGATGATGAACATTTTTTCATGTGTCTGATAGCCATTTGTATGTCTTCATTAGAGAACTGTCTGTTCATGTCTTCTGCCCATTTTTCGACATGATTATGTGTTTTGTGTGTTTTGAGTCTGAGAAGTTCTTTATAGGTTCCGGATATCAGCCTTTTGTCTGTACTGTCATTTGCAAATATCTTCTCCCATTCCGTGGGTTGCTTCTTTGTCGTGTTGACTGTTTCCTTTGCTGTACAGAAGCTTTTGATCTTGATGAAGTCCCAAAAGTTCATTTTCGCTTTTGTTTCCGTTGCCTTTGGAGACATATCTTGAAAGAAGTTGCTGTGGCTGATATCGAAGCGGTTACTGCCTATGTTCTCCTCTAGGATTCTGATGGAGTCCTATCTCACGTTGAGGTCTTTTATCCATTTAGAGTTTATCTTTGTGTAAGGTTTAAGAGAATGGTCGAGTTTCATTCTTCTACATATAGCTGTCCAATTTTCCCTGCACCATTTATTGAAGAGACTGTCTTTTTTCCACTGTATATTTTTTCCTGCTTTGTCGAAGGTTATTTGACCATAGAGTTGATGGTCCATATCTGGGCTCTCTACTCTGTTCCACTGGTCTATGTGTCTGTTTTTATACCAGTACCATGCTGTCTTGGTGATCACAGCTTTGTAGTTAAACTTGAAATCAGGTAACGTGATGCTGCCAGTTTTGTTTCTCTTTTTCAGCATTTCCTTAGCAATTCGGGGTCTCTTCTGATTCCATACAAACTTTAGGATTATTTGCTTCAGCTCTTTGAAAAATACTGGTGGAATTTTGATTGGAATGGCATTAAAAGTATAGATTGCTCTAGGCAGTATAGACATTTTAACAATGTTTATTCTTCCGATCCAAGAGCATGGAATGGTCTTCCATCTTTTTGTGTCTTCTTCGGTTTCTTTCATGAGTGTTCTGTAGTTCCTCGAGTACAGATCCTTTACCTCTTTGGTTAGGTTTATTCCCAGGTATCTTATGGTTCTTGGTGCTATAGTAAATGGAATCGATTCTCTAATTTCCCCTTATGTGTTTTCATTGTTAGTGTATAAGAAAGCAACTGATTTCTGTACACTGACTTTGTATCCTGCCACATTACTGAATTGCTGTATGAGTTCTAGTAGTTTGAGGGTGGAGTCCTTTGGGTTTTCCATATAAAGTATCATGTCATCTGCGAAGAGAGAGAGTTTGACTTCTTCATTGCCAATTTGGATACCTTTTATTTCTCTTTGTTGTCTGATTGCTATTGCTAGGACTTCTAATACTATGTTGAACGAGAGTGGTGAGAGTGGGCATCCTTGTTTGTTCCTGATCTCAACGGGAAGGCTGTGAGCTTTTTCCCATTGAGAATGATATTTGCTGTGGGTTTTTCATAGATAGATTTTAAGAAGTTCAGGAATGTTCCCTCTATCCCTATACTTTGAAGTGTTTTAATCAGGAACGGATGCTGGATTTTGTCAAATGCTTTTTCTGAATCAATTGAGAGGACCATGTGGTTCTTCTCTCTTCTCTTATTGATTTGTTCTATCACATAGATTGATTTGCGAACGTTGAACCATCCTTGCAACCCAGGGATGAATCCCACCTGGTCATGGTGGATAATCTTTTCAATGTGCTGTTGGATCCTCTTTGCTAGGATCTTGTTGAGAATCTTAGGATCCATATTCATCAGTGATATTGGTCTGAAATTCTCCTTTTTGGTGGGGTCTTTGCCTGGTTTGGGAATCAGGGTAATGCTGGCTTCATAAAAGGAGTCTGGAAGTTTTCGTTCTATCTCAATTTTTTTGAAACAGCTTCAGGAGAATAGGTGTTATTTCTTCTTTGAATGTTTGGTAGAATTCCCCAGGGAATCTGTCAGGTCCTGGGCTCTTTTTTGGGGGAGGTTTTTGATCACTGCTTCAATCTCATTACTAGATATTGGTCTATTCAGGTTGTCAATTTCTTCCTGATATTATAAGATATTTTGATAAGCTACCATTTTACTAATTATTTATGTCATGAGTTCCACTATCTTTAAAAAATATCTAGTTTTACAAATGTAGAACCACCCTTGCATCCCAGAGATAAATCCCACCTGGTCATGGTAGATAATCTTTTTAATGTACTGTAATTTTATATAGTTTTTCAGGTTCTATCAAATTCCTCAATACTGGAATTTTATAAGGAAAATTAAAAATAACAGTATGCTGATAAATTAATTTAAATCTCTCTTCAATCAAAACTGTATCTTCATCTATAGGGGCCAGAAATTAGTCCAAAAATAAAACAGCAATTATTTGTCTATGAATCTTCTTCATAGTCATGTTAATATTTTTAATTTCTTGTTCCATTCCACTTACATTCTATTGAAATGTCACTTTTGTGTAAGTTTTATATTGTTTTCTACTTACAAGTATCATTTTTAAAAACCTTTAATCCTTTTTAGCCAATCTTAGATCAGTTTGAGATTTTATGTAAATATTTGCTAGCACTACTGATAGAAGCCACAATTCTATAAAATATCTTAGGCTAAGAGAGATTCAAAATTTATTGTCTACTGTAAAGAATCATTGTTCATTGTTTATAGCTTACAGCTACTATTCCCAACATGTGTCTGAGAGTGGTTGTTAAATCAATTTTAATATGTATTTCATCAAGACATTCCATTTCGGGGCACATCAAAAAGTGCTGTATGTAAGGACTGAATTGTTTCAAATAATGTCACTGCCATAGACACAGTTGAGGCATACATCCTAGTAATAAATTCAAACTGTGTATCACAATTGACACAAAGATCATGTCTGGATTGGGCTGAAAGCCTGGCTTATCCACACTTTTTTCACCAACACAGTGTCATTTCATAAAGTTGTCTCTTACAATCTTTTAAACCAATGCATGAAACTGAAAGTTGTTCTTTTAATAATTAATGTAAGCCAATGCTACATTTTTTGTATAACAATGAAAACATTAATTTCAACTTCTTTGCTTTTTCTGACTGATATTTCACCATTTATTAATATTAATTATTCAACATAACTTTTGTCACTGACACAATGTGAAGGGAAGAATATTTACTTTGATAATTTCATTTACACTCTTTTTTCTCACCTTACCTACTACTAATTAATAATCTCATGTTCAATTCTGCATTCTGTTTCACTGTTTTTTGAACTTTCTACATGTTCAACTTCCATATGCTCAAACGAAAGGAGATTGAGAGGAAGGAAGACTTTTCTTTATAACTGTTATATGTTAGGGAAGCCAGCCAGCAAAGAAACTACTTTCAAAGACTCAGCAGAGAAAGAATCTTACAAGAGTCTGGTTGTCAAAGCCCCTGTGAGGACAAGTAGCAAAAGTTCCTGAAAGAGAACCTACAAAGTTTCAAGAGTTCTGGCAGGAAAGTTTTTACTAAAACAAGATATGGATTGCAGTGATTATGAACAAAAGGGTCTTAGCATTTTCTTGAAAAAAGCTCTGGTAGTTCTTTCTTAGTAACCTAGTTTTAAGTCAAGATCAAGTAGACTTTTCTTGGAATGAATGGGCCCAGAGGAAAATGCTATGATAAAAGAAGGATTCAAGATAGTTTAGAGAAGTACAGATTTTTTTAGGGCATGAATTGCAACATCAAGAGAAATAAGAGAAGAGGACTGATTGGAAAATTATACTTTGTCACACAAAAATCTATTGCATTTATTTTATTTTATTTTATTTAGGAAGTTCATATTTTATTTTTTAATTGTGGCTAACTTAACATAATAAAAAATAAAATTAAAAAATTATTGCTTTTATGAGAAGATTCACCTGTGAAAAAAATCAGAGAAAGTATTTGAGGAGTTAATCTTTTCTCTCATTTAAGTGCTCTTCTACCCCCAAAACACCCCAGTCTTCTAAGTAGGGTTTACTGCATAAGTCACTAATCATAACATGCCCTAGCCTTCAGATCATGACTGTCAGTTGGAAAGATATGGGGCAGGAGATGTGGGGAAGCTTTTCTCTAATGCTTGAAGGGTGAGAGTCACAAGACTTGGAGATGTAGCACTATGAATCTGGCTCTGCCAGCACCAAATGGTGGGGTTCCAAGCAGTAAAAGTGTCCATGGTTCCTTTAATACATATATTTGTATGTGTGTGATCATGAGATACACAGCCTTTAAATATGGAGCCTAGGTCATGAGCCGGTTAGACTTCTCTTCAAAGATATTATTAACAGTCAAGATAAAGTAACTCAGTCATGGTGAAAAACAGAATTAGATACTGCCTATAATAAGGTCAAGATTGTAAAGTTATTTCCCTCTTAATGAGATTTGTTTGTAATTCTTACAGAATATACTTTGAACCAGCCATCCAGTTATTTTGTGTGCCATGTGGTTAAACAAGAGAGTAAAAGCTTACTGCCATCAAAATAAATATCCCTGGTTGGCACTACTTCAGTAATTTACCTAGCCTGAGGTCATTCTAAAGCAGTTTAAATGCATCATTAATCCACAATCCTCTAAAACACTGAAATACTTAAATAAATTACAATGGAGTAGGATGAGCCTGAAGATAGGAAAAAACTGTCAAGACATGATACATTTAAATGATGCAAAAAAAAAGTCTCTAAGACTCATGAATAAATTATTGCTAAAATGAAAGGCATGATGAAGAGCCTAAAGGACATGATACATTCAGTTTTATTTTGTCCAGAAAGATTAAGAAAATGAATATTGGATTTTCACCTTTCTACTTGTGCATTTTGATTCACTTAGTTTTAACCTTGGTAACTCAAATTTTCACATTCATTTTTATCATATTTTTTTCTTATTCCAATCTTTTTTTATTCTCTTGATTGCTGTCCCTTTATTGCTAACAATCTGTAGTATACATCAATCATACCTATGTGTGTGTTTGTGTGTGTGGTTGGAAGTGGGGGACATAAATAGAGTTACCATGATTGAAGCTGACATAACTATAAAAAATTAAGGAAGAAGCAGCAAATTAGAGACACAAATTTATGAAATATAGATCACCAGGGACTTTACTTTTCCTTACGTCAACAGATATCCCAAAAATATCTCATAATGTCTTGCTTCCAGATGAACATCTGACCAATCAGTAAGGCAGATAAAAAAAAAATCAGAAATTGCAGAATCATATGCAAATTTGTGAACAAGCTTAGAAGTTCATTAAGGCGTGGATTCCAAGGAAGCAGATTTTAAAAGGCCTTAAAACATGCAGTACTAAAAGCTCTTCTCCTGATTTCTTCCCTATTATGATAATGTCATGACTGTTAGCCTCATTACTTTGCTCCATGTGTCTCCCCACATCCCCAAATTTGCAAGCCTTTCTATTGTTTTATCTGAACTACTACATAAAATAATTATTCTGAACTTTTTTTTCTCACATTCGTCACATGATGGTAGGACACAGAGTGGGCTGCCAGAATACTCAGTAGAGGGCAGGGACACAGGTGACTGAGAGAAAAGAATGGCTTTAGGTGGCAGAGTGGATCTTGGAGTGCTGACAAAGTTCCACCCCAGCCCAGCAGTGAGTCAAACACACAGAAACAGCTGAATGATGGTTGCCAGGGGGTAGGAGAAGAGGGGTAGAGAGTCGCTCTCGACAGATATAAAATTTCAGTTATGCAAGATGATTAAGTTGTAGGCATCTGCTTATAATATTGTGCTTATAGCTAACAATGCTGCATCGTACACTTAAAAATTTGAGAGGGTGATCTCATGTGAAGTGTTCTCATAACAACAACTACGACAAGAATAAAGCAAATGTGACTGTGCTTTCTCTCCTCCTGTGACCTAGCATATTCCTAACTGTTGACCATCAAATTCTATGATTCCCTGTAAAGAGCTAGGGATCAAGGACATGCATACATTCTATACACATTTCACATGTCTGGTTTATACTGACAATTTTCCAACCTGGACCACCAGTTCGTTGCCTAGCCTAATTTCTTTATACCTGTAAAGTAAAAAAATAGGAACAACAACAAAAAAAAAAACCCCACACCTATAACTGGTATTAAGAACTCTTGTTTTGAACAGAAATTCATATGCAAAATAGTCGTGTAATTTTGTCTCAAGGAATAAACAGTAGGCTATGTTTAACTCAAAAGCCATTTGTCCAATATCTATGATGTGCATGGCACTGGCAGAAAGAAGGAAAAACAGAAAAAATGACAATAATATATTTATTGTCAAATGCCTTTGTAGCTTACTTAGCAAGCTAAGTGTGTGTGTGTGTGTGTGTGTGTGTGTACATATTTGAAGTAAAGACAAGAATGATAAATTTGAAGCTTTTTAGCCCACAATAAAAACAAAGAAATACATAAAAGAGTAGAGGACTAAGGTATCAGAAAACTCTTAATAAAAAAAGTCATACGAAATGACCCCAGCAGTTATCTTGGAGCTTCAACAAGAAAAAAATATTTTTCTAATCTCCGAGAGTAATTTCTCAAGGATGATTTGATGGGAGAATTGGGTAAACATTTCTAAATGGGTAATGCAGTACATAATTAATGATATTCTCATGGGCATTTTTTCCTTTACATTATTCTAAAACAATCTTAAACTTCAAAACAGCTGTAAATACTTCACAAATATATATGTATTTTCCCCTGAACCATTTGATAATAAGTTGGTGATGTGAAGTCCTAATACCCTGAATACTGACATCCTCCTACATAATCACTATATAGCCATCAAAATCAGGACACTAACACTGATTCATTATCATCATTTAAAATCAGATCCTACCAAATTTCTCCACTGTCTCCCAAAATATCCTTTACAGAAAAATGACCTAGCTTCAGAATCATGCATTGCATTTAGTTATCGTGTTTCTTTCCCTTCTTTCATTCTGGATTAGGTCTCAGACTTCCCTGAAGATTATAAGTCAGTTTTTTACAGGACACTTTGGGTTTCTCTCTGCTGTTTCATATGCTTCAACTCGGGTTATGCCTCTTTGGCAGAAACAACATGGAAGTAATAATATGTTCTTTTCATGGCATCCTATCAACTTCCTACAACTTCAATTTGCTGGTGATCATTTTAATCAATCACTTCCTAACTGTGGTGTCTGCCAATTTTCCTCACTATAATATTGTTCATTTTCCCTCTTTGTAATCATCACATATTTACCTGTACAGTTACATCTGTATTCATTTTACATTTGTATTACAAAACACGACTGATTCACATTGATATCTCCAATTTCAACCTGACATCCCAGGATTCACTCTAGTTGTTTTTCCTTTCCACATGAATTCCTTTAACTTAGCTTTCCTTTTCCTTAATATATTCCCTTACTTGATCTATATCCTCCTGCATTAAAAAAATCTTCCATCACCAAACTTCTTCCTGCCCCAACACTCTTGTGTCAACGCCTCCCTCACTTTGCCAAGGTCCTAACATATCAAACCACGTAGCCCTACGCAAATAAGTCATTTGCTTGAGCTCTGACATCCTCCTGAATTAGGCAGACATTCACTCCACCTGCTTGGGTTGCAGCTGCCTGTACCCTGGGAGGTACACTTCTCATGCTGCTGGGGACCTAATGCCCTGTGCCTGGCCTATACCTCCTCTTGTGGGTATGGGCATCCTTCTCACTATGTAGGGCTCCAATAACCTTCTTTGTGCGCTTCTGCTTTTCCTCCACCTCAATGTGGATGCCTATCACACTAGGCCCCGCCAATGTCTCTTGGCCTAAAATTGTTTGGGAATGGAAATAAAAAAGGAAGGGAGAGCCTATTAAGAATTTAAAGAAAAAAATAATTAAGATGTTACATTTTTCCTCATTTTTTGTTATGGTTTAACCTCAGTAAATTGTAAGGATATAATATATAATAAACAATGAGTCCCAGAGTGATGCATTCTAATTGTGCTTTCTGGTTGTGTAATAATTTCACTGACCTTTGTTCTTTGTTCCTGGGATACAGCCACTAAATCTTAAGATTTTCCCAAGTGTTATAGAAGTATCTTTGCTATTCATTCTTGATTACGTTAGCTATGTGACCCACGGGGTCCTTAGTTTAAACTAAGATGACTCAAAATGAATACTGGCCACACCAGATAAGCCAAAAATGTGATTTGAATCACATAATATTTGTCTGACCACTGGGGAGAGAACAGGGGCTGAAGATTAAGTTGAACCTCATGATCTTGGCCTAATAGCCAATGATTCAATCAGCTGTACCTATATATTGAAAACTCAGTAAAACCTGGGACAGCAAGTTTGGGTAAGCTTCCTTAGTTGACAACATCTGCACACTGTTGTGGTATAGCCTGATACTTTCTGACTTCATAGGGAGGAAACAAAAGAAGTTTTGTTTTGGAGACCCTCCTAGACCTCCCACTATGTATCTCTCCCTTTGGTTAGTTCTGATCTCTATACTTCGGTACAATAAAACTAATCATATTTATAATTCTTTCCTGAGTCTTATGAAACATTCTAGTAAGTTATAGAATCTTACAGGGTAGTAGGTATTCCTGAAATTTTTAGTTAGCTGGTCAGGAGTGAGGTGGCCTGGGGATTCCTGATCTTATAGCTGCAAGTATCTGAAATGTCTGTGGAGGACTGTGTCCTTAATTTGTGAAGTTTGGCTTATCTCTGGGTAGACAGCATTAGAAGTCATTTCACTGGTAATTTGAATAAACTATAGAATCTGATGACTACACACACACATCTCAGAATATGCTTATCCTACAAATGCTATCTAAGTACACCACTTGAAACCAACAGATTAACAAATTTTTAAAATAAAAAACATCTGCATTCAAGACTAGTTTATAGTAGGCTATGAAACCAAGGGGGTGCACTAAGTATGCATGTTTTTCTCATATAAATTGCCTAACACTGCTCATTTATATAGTAATTGGTTTTTCAGATTAAGGAGAAATTGTGGAAATGTATGACTTCTAGCAAACTCAACTGAAAGCCATTTTGGAATTGATATGATTTGCAAGTGTCTTTTGGGAACAAAGTGCAGTGTATATTTAGGGACTGCCTCTATGAGACATACAGAGTTGCCTTAAAGCAATAACTTTTCAATCTTGAGTGCAACTCAGAATTACCTTGGAAGCTTAAAAAAAAAAAAAAGCCATTGATAGTGTCCTATTCCTGGATACTCTAAATTAACTGATCTGAGGACCTGAACATTGCTCTCCTTTAAAAGGTTCCCTATGTGATTCTGATGCACTCAGAGGACTGAGAGGCAATGCTCTACAGAAGAATAATTTATTTCTATAATTTGTATTTAATAAATATTACGAAAGCAATATTATCCTTTATAAGACTCACTTATCATCACAACCTATCTAATACTAGCAACTGAATGCCAGGTTCCTTTATTTTGTAGGCACCAGATTCATGTTTTAAAAGTATGTAAATAATCCGAGGATGAGGGCAGAAAAGGAGCAGGAAGGTGGTAAGTACTAGGCAGGCAGACCTGTAAGGAGATACAAAAGGTCCAGGATAATATGGACCTAGCAAGAGAACGTTTAGAACAA
Organism: Taxidea taxus jeffersonii; assembly: GCA_003697995.1. NCBI lineage: Eukaryota > Metazoa > Chordata > Mammalia > Carnivora > Mustelidae > Taxidea > Taxidea taxus. The sequence continues at coordinate 56,385 of ML105836.1, forward strand.
AATGGAAGGATAATGAGTTAATAATCTGAAAACTATCAAAAAATGTCTTTAGCTAATTCCTTCAAAATTAGAAAGCTTTTATACTCTAGTCAAGTGATTATGGCACAATTATCCCAGGTTTTCATTTCAACTCAACTTCTCTCCATGGAATATTAATATCTTCTATATGGAATTTTCATTTAATAAAATATTGGACTAGTTACTATTATCACAGGAAAGCAAATCCCGTCTATGGTCTGGCAAATGAATTACATTGACACCATCATTTATGCTAAAGGTAAAATTATCTGAACCTCAAATTGTATTTAAAGGCTAAAAGCATCACTTATAAGAGAATCACTGATATATAAATGCACACACATATGTTTATAAAATATGGCATAGATAAATATTAAAAGTATAAGATGTCTCCTGAATCTCATAGCTCCATAATATTAAATTATATTTTATATGAAAATATAGCATGTTTTCCATTTTATCCTTAATATTTAAATAGAATTTTACAATATTAAAGTCCAGCCCATTATCTCTTTTTGACAGCAAAGTAGCAATGTTAATATATTAATTTTAATTTCCAACTAGATAAATGAAAACACAACAGCATCAAATGTAGGCATTCTTAATAAATGAATAGTATATCCTGGCTAATTTATCTATACTAGCATTTCATGAGAAATATAAATGAAAGGAATAGGTTCTTTCTAGCTGGATTAGCAATTTAATTCACCATCAACTTAACCTAACCAATGTCACAATTCAGTAAATGTTTACCAAGATTTCAGAGAATAAGCAATGCCTCTGTATTAGTATTAAATGGCTAATTTCATGGGTTTATTTCTGCAGCTCAACCAGTGCATAGAGGGAAAATAAAATTTTATATGCATTATAACAAAAAATTAAAAGACTGAAGAACAATTATATTAGATTTCAACTTAAAAAGCTATAGGAAAGTACCAGATTATATTCTAAAAAGAAGATACAATAGATCTCAAAAATCAATGAAATAGAAAAACATTTAACAATGAAAGGACAAAAATAAAGTCACTAGTTGTTTCCTTGAAGGATATAAAACTTACTGCCTCCATAACAGTTGTGTTAAAAAGCAAAAGAACACTCAAATTATCATAATAGCAAAAACAAAAAGATATTATTAGTAGTAAAGGAAAAATGCATTACAAATATAAGAATGATAACCTTATACTAATAATTTGAAGATTAAATTAGGCAGTGAAATAATTTGCAAAAGATCACATCAAAACTAACTCAAAAAGACAGAGAAAATCAAAACAGTTCTATGTATTAAATTAAAAAAATAATTAAATAACATAAAATGCTGTTAAAACTTAAACAAACTAGGGGCACCTGCATGGTTCAGTCAGTTAAGTGTACAACTCTTGATCTCAGCTCAGATCTTGCTTGATCTTATTAAGGGTCATGAGCTCAAGCCCTGTAATGGGCTCCACATTGGGCACTAAGGCTACTTAAAAGAAAAAAAAAAAAAAATCCAACAAAGTAACTTACTTGATTTCCACATAGCTTCATCAGAGAATTCATCCAAACATATAAGGAAAAAAATCAGTTATACAAACACATAAATAGAGTAGAAAAATTGCAAACACTACCTAATTTAATTCATGAAACTAGGGTAATCTTGAAATTACCAATACCAACACCTGAGAATTGAATTACAAAAACAAAAGAAGATTATAGCCCCATTACTTAGGAACATCCTCCCCAAAATCCTGAATAAAATGTTAATAAATCAAACCTAAGAATATTAGGTTAATTCTAGGAATGTATGATTAGTATAATATCTAAAAATCAATCTAATTTATCACAAGAACAAGAAAAAAATGAAAATAACCACAACTCTTCTCAAAAGATACATATAGGGCATTTCACAGAATTAAACATTTACTTATGAAAAATGATCTAGCAATTTAGTAATAGAGATAAATTTTATTCTTATATTAAATAGTGTAATACTGAAACCCGATTTCTTAAAATCAGAAATTATACCATGATGTGTACCATACTATTATGCTATTACTATTCAAAATTATAAAATTATACTGGAGTCCTAGCCATTAAATGCATCTATATATTAAATGTACCAAAATATAAGTATATATTTTAATATATATGTATATTTACATAATATATATTTTAAATAGCATTTTCATTTTAAAATAACATCAAATATATGTTTACATATATATGCATTTTAAAAAGCATCAAAAGCCTCAAATAACTAAAATTGTATATGACAAAAATATATACAAAAACTCTATTCATGAATTAGCAAAATATTATAGAAAGAATGAAATAAAACCTACATTAGTAAAGGTAGATTTTTATATTTATAATTTAATTATAATTTATAATTATGTTTAATAGGTTTATTTATATGTTCATATATTAAAAACATTGTAAAACTTCTATATGTTTTTAATTTAATCTAAATCACTTTTACTTTCCTTTTTTTATGAATATTGGCATGTTGGTCCTTAAAACTACATGAGAATGTAAATGATGAGAAAACTCAGTCAATGATAAAGAACAACAATAAGGAAAGGCATATAGATATCAAAGCTCATTTACTGCTCCTGCCATTAAAACAGTATGACACAGCACAAGGAATTAAAAAGACAACTGAAATAAAAATAAATCCATGTACATATATATATACACTCATCTGATTTATGTCTAAGAAGTAATTCAATATACTGGAGGAAAAAGATGTTCTTTTCAGTATAATGTTTCTGGATCAATTACATATGCATACATAATAAAAAGGAATCATGTTCCTATCACATACCACACACTAAAATCAATTCCAGAAGGCTTATATTTATCCAAGTATAAATATAAAACAATAAAGCTTCTAAAGATAACAAAGATAACACCGGACATTTTGGGGCAGCTGGGTGGCTCAGTCAGTTAAGCATCGGACTCAAGTCATGATCTCAGGGTCGAAGAATTGAGCCCTGCATCAGGGTCTGTCCTCAAGGCAAAATCTTCTTGTCCCTCTCCCTCTGCTCCTTCCCACAATCACAGATTCTTTTTCTCTAAAATAAATATTTATTTATAAATAAATAAAATCTTTTAAAATATATATTAAAAAAAGATGCCATAGAACATATTTTAAATGACTTAGGTAGACAAAGGTTTCTTTTTATTTTTTTAAACATTTATTTATTCATTTGAGATACAGAGACAGCACACACATGGGGGGCAAAGAAACTCAAGGAGACTGCACAGAGTGGGGAGCCTGACTGGGGGCTTGATCCCATGACTCTGATATCACAATCTGAACTGAAACCAAGAGTTGAAAGCTTAGCTGACTGTGTAACCCAGGTGCCCAAACAAAGATTTCTTAAAACACAAAAAATATCAACCATAAATGATTGCTATGTTGAACTTCATTAATAACATAATTAATTTTGCAAAAAGACATTTACAATGGTAATAAAAATAAATTAAAAAGGACAAATTTAGCTTAAATTGTATGAAATCTAAGGTAATATAAATATTTTTTAAAGAAACAAAAATTCTAACAAATAAAGGCATATGCCATGTTAAAGAGATATATTTATTAATGCCTAAGTATTTTTTCATCTTGAATATAAATCACCCCATAACTTAAGGACGGCTGGGAACATGGTGGCAGAGTAGGAGAACATAAGGCTCACCTTGTCCCTCAAATACAATAACTATTAAATCATCCTAAATACCCCAGAAATCAACCTGAAGACTGACAGAACAAACTCCACAACTAAAGGTAGACAAGAGGCTATATCAAAGAAGGTAGGAAGTACAGAAACATACTTTGGGCAAGAAACAGACTGTGGCTGCCCCAGTAGGAAGGGAGCCATGGTTTTGGAGAAAGGCAAGAGACAGACTAGCACAGAGGAGAACCCATATGGGGAAGATAAATCCCCACAGCAACTGTGTCTTGGAAGTGAAAGAGGCTGAATTTTGTTAAGTTTTTGCAACCAGAGGGACTTAAAGCCTGTTGAAGAGTGGGCTTGGCTCAGGAAGAACCTGGAGAGCAGTGGGGCTACTTCCTGAAAAGAAGGCAGGCCACTTGTAGGAACCAGCACAGCACCAACACTCCCTACCCAACTTGCTTACACCAAGCCCACACCCCTGCACTCTGATGGAACTATCCTTCCCAATCAGGTCTGCCTTAGTCACACACAGCATGGCAGGCACCCTCCCCCATAAAACTGCCCTGCAAATGCATCTCCCCATCCAGGAGATTTGCAGGACCTCAGTTCTGGTGGTGGTGGAAAGAAGTCTCATTTCACAAGCAGACCAGAGTACACTTAGTTAAAACTTTCCAAACTCAGGTCAGGAGAAAACATCCCCCAAAACAGGCCAAGAGAGGCTCTGCAGATGACTGGCCTGAAGGATAAAGCAACTAGGACATAAGAGCAGGGCAGGCACAGCACACTGGAGACCCTCTTGGAAATGCCAGTCCCTGGGGAACAGGGGCACTACATGACCTCTTCTTCATAAAGCCATTTCCCTCAAGAACAGGAGATGTAGCTGACTTTTCTTTTTTTTTTTTTTTTAAAGATTTATTTATTTGACAGAGATCACAAGCAGGCAGAGAGGCAGGCAGAGAGAGAGGGGGAAGCAGGTTTCCCACTGAGCAGAGAGCCCAATGCAGGGCTCAATCCCAGGACCCTGGGATCATGACCCAAGCCGAAGGCAGAGGCTTTAACCCACTGAGCCATCCAGGTGCCCCTGTAGCTGACTTTTCTAACACAGAGAAACAGGCACAGAGAATTAGGGAAAAAAAAAAGAGAGAGAAAGAGAGAGAGAGAAGATAAAGGAATCTGCCCTAAATGAAAGAACAGGACAAAGCCAAGACCAAAGATCTAAGCAAAACAGATATAAATTAACATATCATTAAAGTAATGATCATAAAGATACTCACAAGACTTGAGAAAACTGTGGAAGACATGAATGAGATCTTTAACAAAGAGATAAGGAATAAGATAGCAAAGATAAAAGGTTCAATAAAGGAAATGAAAAACATACTTGGTAGAATGAACGGCAGGATGGAAGAAGCAGAGAAACGAATGAGTGACCTAGAAGAGTGAGGAATGGAAAGCAATCAAGCTAAACAAAAGAGAGAAAAATGACAGTAGACTTAGGGAACTCAGTAACTTCACAACATACAGAATAACCATATAATAGGGATCAGAGAAGAGGAGGAGATTGAAAAGGGGCAGAAATTTTATTTGAAGAAATAATAGGTGAAGACTCCCCTAATCTGGGGAAACAAACAGATATCCAGATCCAGGAAGCCAGAACCCCACAAAAAAGAAAATCAACAAAAGCAGATGCAGGCCAAGACATATGATTAAAATGGCAAAATGTAGTGATGAAGAGAAATTTTAAAAGCAGCAAGAGAAAAGACAGTTACATACAAGGGAAATCCCAGGAGAATATGGAATGATTTTTCAGCAGACACTTTGCAAGCCACAAGGAATGGCAAGATATATTCAAAGTGCTGAATTGGAAAAACAACAAAAACAAACAAACAAAAAACCTGTAGCCAAGCATACTTAGATTTCTAACAAGGCTGACATTCAGAATAAAAGGAGAGAAAAAGAGTTTCACAGAGAAACAAAAACTAAAGGAGTTCATGACCACAAAACCAGCCCTGCAAGAAATATTAAAGGGGACTCATTGAGTGGAAAGGAAAGATCAAAAGTGACAGTATGAAAGTAGGAATCACAAAATCAGTAAATATATGAATATTTATCTGAAAGTCAAAGAACTCACAAAATAAAAGGGCATAAAATATGACAACACATACCTACAATCTGGGTAAGAGATAAGCAAAAATTGGTTCAGACTTAACTGGCCATAAATTTAATATCAATTGTTATATGCAGAAGAGATTTTATACAAACCTAATCATAACTACAAATCAAAGACCATTAGTAGATATGCAAAGAATAAAGAAAAAATCCAAATGTATCATTAAAGAAACGAGCAAAATATGAAGGAGAGAAAGATAAAAAAAGCATCAGAGAAAATCTTCAGGAACAACTATAAAATAAGTAATAAAATAGTAATAAATACATACTTATCAATAATTACTTTGAATGTAAATGAACTAAATGCTCTGATGAAAAGACACAGGGTGACCAAATGGATAAAAAAACAACACCCACCTATATGCTGCCTACAAAAGACTCATTTTAGACCTAAAGACACCTACAGATCAAAAGTGAGAGGAGAGAGAAACATCTATCATGTAAATGGATGTCAAAAGAAAGCTGGGGGAGCAATATTTGTATCAGACAAAATAGATTTTAAAACAAAAACTGTAACAAAAGACAAAGAAGGACACCATATAGTAATAAGAGGGATGATCTAGCAAGAAGGTAAATAATTTCACATATTTATGCACCCAACATAAGGGCACCGAAATACATAAAACAGTTAATAACAATCACAAAGGAACTAATCAGTAGTATTACAATAATAGTAGGGGGCTTTAACAACCCATTTATATTAATGACAGATCAGTCAATCAGGAAATCAAAAAGTAAACAATGGCTTTGAATGACACATTGGGCCAGAGGATTTAACAAATATATTTCAGACATCCTATCCTAAAACAGCAGAATACACATTCTTTTCAAGTGCACATGGAGCATGTTCCAAAACAGATCACATATTAAAACCACAAAACGAACGTCAACAAACTTAAAAAGCTGAAGTCATACCATGCATCTCTTCTGACAATGCTTCTTAAAAAAAAAAAAAAAAGGGGGGGCGCCTGGGTGGCTCAGTGGGTTAAAGCCGCTGCCTTCAGCTCGGGTCATGATCCCGGGGTCATGGGATCGAGCCCCACATCGGGCTCTCCGCTCTGCGGACAGCCTGCTTCCTCCTCTCTCTCTGCCTCTCTGCCTACTTGTGATCTCTGTCTATCAAATAAATAAATAAAATCTTAAAAAAAAATAAACTTGAAAGAAAGAGCACAAATACATGGAGATTAAATCACATGCTACTAAACAATAAATAGGTCAACCAAGAAACCAAAGAAACCCAAAAGCAAGTGGAAACAGATAAAAATGAAAACACAATGGCCAAAACCCTTATCATGAAGCAAAATGGATTCAAAGAGAGAAGTTTACAGCACTACAGGCCTACATCCAGAAGCAAGAAAAATTTCAAATGAACAACCTAAACTTAAACCCAGAGGAGCTATAAAAAAACAACAAACAAAACTAAATACCAGCAGAAGGAAGGAAATAATAGATTAAAGTGTGAGTAAATGACATAGAAAAGAAACAGTACAAAAGATCAATGAAACAAGGAGCTTTTATCATTGAAAAGATAAATATAATTCATAAGCCTCTAGCCAGATTCATCAAAAAACAAAGAGAAAGGGCTCAAATATGTAAAATTAAAATTAAAGGGTAGAAGTAATAACCAATACCACAGAAACACAAAATCAAAATACAGAACTCTACTGCATTTTTATACACTAATAAAGAAGCAACAGAAAGATAAATTACAAAAACAATCCCATTTACAATTGCACCAAAAGTAATAAAATACCTAGGGATAAACTTACCAAGGTGAATAACCTATCCTCTAAAAACTATAAGACATTCATGAAAAAACTGAAGACAACACAAAGAAAAGGAAAGACATCCCATGCTCATAGACTGGAAGAACAAATATTGTTAAAATGTCCACGCTACCCAAATCAATCTTCAGCAGATTTCATGCAATCCCTATCAAAATACCAACAGCACTTTTCAGAACAAGAACAAATAATCCTATAATTTGTATGGAACCACAAAAGACCCTGAATAGACAAAGCAATCTTAAAAAAGAAAAGCAAAGCTGGAGGTATTACAATTCCACTTCAAGCTATATTACAAAGCTGTAGTGATCAAAACGATCAAAGCTGTAGTGATATGGTACTGTTACAAAAACAGACACAGAACAGAATAGAAAATCTAGAAATAAATCCACAATTGCACGGTCAATTAATCTTCAGCAAAGCAGGAAAAGATATGCAATGGGAAAATTCAATGGACTCTTCAGCAAATGGTGTTGGGAAAACTGGGCAGCTACATGTGAAAGAGTGAAACTGGGCCACTTCCTTACACCATACACAAAAATAAACTCAAAATGGATGAAGGCACTAAATGTGGGACCTGAAACCATAAAAATCCTAGAACAGCACACAGGCAGTAATTTTTTCTAACATCGACCACAGGAACAGTTTTCCAGATATGTCTCCTGAGGCAAGGGAAATAAAAGCAAAAATAAACTACTGGAACTATATCAAAATTAAAAGCTCCTGCATCACAAAAGAAACAATCAACAAAACTAAAAGGCAACCTACCATATGGGAGAACATATTTGCAAATGACATATCTCACAGCATTAGTATCCAAAATATATAACAATCTTTTACAAATCAACCTCCCAAAACAAATAATCCAATTAAAAATGGAGTGAAAACACGAATAGACATTTTTCCAAAGAAGACATGAAAAGATGTTTAACATCACTCATTATCAGGGAAATGCAGATTAAAATTACAATGAGATATCATCTCATACCTGTCAGAATAGTTAAAATTAAAAAACACAAGAAACAACAAATGTTGACAAGATTATGGAGTAAAAGGAACCCTTATGGACTGTTGGTGAGAGTGCGAACTGATGCAGCCACTATGAAAACAGTATGGAGCTTCCTCAAAAAGTTAAAAATAGACCTACCCTACAACCTAGTCATCATCCTACTGGGTTTTTACCCAAAATATACAAAAATATTAATTAAAAGAGATACATGCACCCCTATGTTTATAGCAGCAGTATTTTATTATAGTTAAACTACGGAAGCAGTCCAAGTGTCCATTCATAGATGAATGGATGAAGAAGAGGTAGTGTACACACACACATATACACACAATGGAATATTATTCAGCCACAAAAAAAGAATGAAATCTTCTCATTTGCAAAGACATGGATGTACCTAGAGAGTATAAAGCTAATTGAAATAAGTCAGTTAGGGAAAGACATATACCATATGATTTCACTCATATGTGGAATTTAAGAAACAAAACAAACATGCAAATGGAAACAAAAGGGAGAGAGAGAGAGACAAACCAAGAAACAGACTCTTAACTATAAAGAACAAACTGAGGGTTACCAGAGTACCAGGGTCAGTGAGGGGATGAGTGAAATAGGTGATGGAACTTAAGGAAGGCACTTGTAATGAGCACCAGGTGTTGTATGGAATTGTTGAATCACTATATTGCACACCTAAAACTAAAGCAACACTAGATATTAACTATACTGGAATTAAAATTTTTAAAAAATTATCCCATAATTTACCTATGAAAACAATGCACTTTCAAACAAACCTCAACCGATTCAATGGGTACTTTGATGAGCTGTTTATATTTTTACCTTTATTTTTACATCAGCACAGGACCAAAGATAACCCATGCATTTTTCAAGTAGAAGGTCCAAGAATAAGAATTTGCTCTATCAAATACCAAGATTTATGTAAAACCTATCTAATTAAGATTATACTGGCTCAGGGATTACAAGTAGGTAGAAAAATAAATAAATCAAAAGGAGATCTACAAATACAGAGAAACACTATACAACAGAGTTAGCTTTGATAATCACAAATAATAAATTAGTCAACTAATGGTATTAGGATAATATCCATTTATACAGAAATGAAATAAAACATATTATAACTAAGAATATGATTCCTCATTTCACAGATGTGTAAAATGAGATTTACTAAGCAAATTGCCCAAAGCTAGGAAGTACTGAATTTTAAATTCAGGCCCTCTTCTCCAAAGCCTCTGTATTATATATTGCATTATATAAAACATCAGTATAGTGGCATCACAAAGTAAGGTTGAAAAAGTTGACTTGATTAAAATAAAAAACTTAAAAATATTCTGCATGATATAAAAGTATTCAAAATACAAAAGATTTGGGTGGGAATAAATAAATGAATAAAATATATGAATGAGTAAATGAATGAATAAAATGTAACCAAAAAAGATTTAATATTGCAAACATAGAACACTAAACAAAAAAAGAAAAATGGTATGAAATTGATCATATTATATAATTATACACATAGGCTAGCCATATATGAAGTAAACATACAAATATATTTACAGGAATCTTGGATACAAATTTAGGATGATGGTTACAGATCTTGAAATGAGAGAGGCATTCACATAAGGAATATTTTATGATACAGTCTGGGGTTTCTTCAATTATATTTGTTCTGTATTATCTCTAAAAATGAAAATAGGCACACTACATGCTCTATATCTTTTTAATGTCTGAAATATTTCTTAATAAATATAAAAACAAAAGGTTTTGATTGACAATTGTTAAACCATAATTTTGACCACCAAATTTCATGAGCTCACCTCTATGTTGGTGAAGAGTGAATATGACTGACAGTGCAGAATCAGAAGAAAGTATGAGTAGTTTCCAAAAGATGGGATGTACAGAGAAAGACATATAATCTCTCTGTTATGAGGAATTTGAGAGACAGGGTGGGGGGTTGTGAGAGGTAAAAAAAGAAACAAGATGGGATCAGGAGGAAGACAAACCAAAGGGGACTGTTAATCTCAGAAACAAACTGAGGGTTGCTGGGAGTGGTGGGGGAGGGAGAGGGTAGCTGGGTTATGGACATTGGGGAGGGTATGTGCTATGGTGAGTGCTGTGATTTGTGTAAGCCTGATGATTCACAGAACTGTACCCCTGGGGCAAATAATAACATCATATGTTAATAAAAGTACTTTTTAAAAATTTAAGAAAAAAAAGATGGGATATAAAACCATATGGAAAGAATCAGCTATATTTACAAAATTAAGTGTGTGTGTGTGTGTGTGTGTGTGTACATACATATATATACATATCTCCATCAAGCACTCTTCTGAAGTAAGAGCACAACCCCAGCTTCTTGTGAATCTGATATCAAGTTAAGGGTCTCAGTGCCACATCACTGAGGTAGAAGAGAAAAAGTGTTGAAGAAGGAAATTCTATTACTGTTATTATTGGTAGTATTATTTTGTGATGCTGCATGGCTAACTAATAATACCTCCCTACTATTATCTTCAGATCAAAATATTACATAGAATTTAATAAATGCATAGATATTTTAATCAATATTCCTCCTTCAACTTCTTATTGATTGCACACAAATTACAAGAGCTTTCCAGAAATTTTTTTATCTTTGTTTATAACAAATCAATAGTTACTATTAGTATTAACTATTATTATTTTAAAATGAGAAGACTAATAATAAAAGAAATCTGATAGGTTGTCTTTAACATGACAAAATCCATCATAAAATTTACTTCCCCATTACTAAGTAATTAAACTTTAGGCACTTGTAGACCTACACAGATAACAATATTTAAACTAAATTATTATTTATTAATCAAGTGGACATAAATATATTTTGTGTTCCCAAGATGTCACAATGAATGGCTTTAAAAAGTAATGCCATATCCATAAATAATAAAAATACAATATAATGATCTATGCTACTATAGATAGTGAATATTACATTCATAGTATATAGCCAATCTGTTTAATTAATATTTTTGCACCCTAGGGACATCTAATTCATATTATTAAACTAGAGGTATAAACTCCTGGTAAGCTACAAAACCTAAATAAAAATATAAAATAGGAGGAGTCAAGATGGCGGAGAAGTAGGAGGCTGAGACGACATCAGCCAGCAGGAGATCAGCTAGATA
>RCUC01146677.1:0-119591 GCA_003697995.1 Taxidea taxus jeffersonii
TAGTATACACACATATGTCCTTGTTCTGCTAGCTGAGAATAACAGCTAGCAGAAACCACACAGCAGCAATGAGCATACTTAAGACTCATATCTTGGCTTCAAATACAGGCATACCTCACTTTACTGTGCTTCCTTTATTTTGCTTTGCAGATATGGCATTTTTATTTTTACAAATGGAAGTTTTGTGGAGACCTTGCACCAACCAAGTTTATCAACATCATTTTTCCAACATTTGTTCATTTGTGTGTCTGTCACATTTTAATAGTTCATATTGAAAGAATATTTCAAACTTCTTTTTTTAATTTTATTTTTTATTTACTTGATAGACAGAGATCACAAGTAGGCAGAGAAGCAGGCAGAGAGAGAGAAGGAAGCAGGCTCCCTGCTGAGCAGAGAGCCCGATGCAGGGCTGGATCCCAAGACCCTGAGATCATGACCTGAGCGGAAGGCAAAGGCTTAACCCACTGAGGCACCCAGGTGCCCCTCAAACTTCTTTTTTTATTATATCTGTTTTGGTGACCTGTGTTCAATGATCTTTGATGTGACTATTATAAGTTAGGGGGGACACCAAAAACTGGGCACATGTAAGGTGGTAAATGTAACTGATAAATGTTTTTTTGTATTCTAGCTGCCCACTGACAAGTCAGTCATCCTGCATTCTCTCTCCCTTTCCTTGGGCCTCCTTATTACCTGGGACATAACAATATTGAAATTATGTCATTTAAGAACCCTAAAATGGCCTTTAACTGCTCAAATAAAAGGAAGAGTTGCATGCCACTCACTTTAAATCAAAAGCTAAAAATGATTAAATTTAGTAAGTAAGCAAGTCAAAAGCTATGATAGGCTGAAATCTAGGGAAAGGTTCTTGAAGGAAGTTAAAAGTGCTACTCCAGTGAATACATGAATGACAAGAAAGTGAAACATGTGTATTGCTGATACAGATTAGGTTTCAGTGGTCTGGATACAAGATCAAACCAGCCACAACATTCCCTTGATCCAAAGCCTAACCCAGAGAAATGCCCTAACTTTCTTCAATTCTATGAAGGCTAAGAGAGGTGAGGAAGCTGCAGAAGACAGGTTGAGGCTATCAGAGTTTGGTTCATGAGATTTAAGGAAAGGAGCTAGCCCCATAACAGTGTAAGGTGAGGCAGCAAGTACTGATGTAGAAGCTGCATGAAGTTATCCAGATCTAGTGAAGATAATTAACACAGGTGACCATACTGAACAATGATTTTCAATGTAGACTAAACACTCTTATATTTGAAGAAGATACCATCTAGGAATTTCATAGCTATAAAGGAGAAGTCAATGCCTTTCTTCTAAACTTTGAAGAAATGCCGATTCTCTCGATAAGGATTAATGCAGCTGGTAACTTTAAGTTGAAGCCAATGCTCATTTACCATTCTGAAAATCCTAGAGCCCTTAAGAATTATGCTATGTCTACTCTATCTGTGCTCTATAAATGGAAAAACAAAGACTTTCTCTTTACAACATGGTTTACTAAATGTTTTAAGCCCACTGTTCAGACCTATTGCTAATATATATATATACAGATATACATATGTATATATATATACATACATATATATACACACATATTCCATTTAGAGAGCATATATACATAGTCCTTTCAAAACATTGTTAATATTAAATATTAAATAAAATATAAAGTATGTATTACTTCTCAATGAGAATTCTTCTTGTCACCCAAGAGCTCTGATGCAGATGTCCAATGAGCTTAATGTTTTCATGCCTGTGAATAAGAAACTTAATGCTGCCATTGGGTAAAGGAGTAATTTTAAAGTTCACTTCTTATTATTTCAGAAATATATCTTGTGAGATTGTAGTTAGTATAAGTAGTGATTCCTCTGATGGATCTGGGCAAAGTAAATTGAAAACCTTCTGAAAATGACTCACCATTCTAGATGCCATTAGGAATATTCATGATTCATGGGAAGAGGTTAAAATATCAACATAAACATGAGTTTATAGGAAGTTGATTCCAACCCTCATGGATGGCTTTGAGATGTCCAGGACTTCATTGTAGGAAGTAATTACAGATGTGATAGAAATAGCAAGAAAATTAGAAGTGGAGCCTGAAGATGTGACTGAACTGCTGCAGTTGCATGATAAAACTTGAACAGATGAGGAGTGGCTGCTTATGGATGAACAAAGAAGGTGGTTTCTCAAGATGGGATCTACTTAATGCCATGAAGACTGTTGAAATTACAACAAAGGATAAATTACATTTGCTTACTTGATAAAGTAGTGTAAGATTTGAGAGTCTTGACTCCAATTGCAAAAGAAGTTCTATTGTGGATGAAAGGTTATCAAATAGCATTACATGAGGGCACCTGGGTGGAACAGTTGGCTATGCATCCAACTCTTGGTTTCAGCTCAGGTCATGAACTCAGGGTCCTGAGATTGAGCCTTATGTCAGGCTTCACAGTCAGCATAAAGTCTGCTTGATATTCCCTATCTCTCTCTCTCTCTGTCCCACTCTGCTTATGCTTTCTCTCTATCTTTCTAAAAATACTTATAAATAAATTAAGTCTTTAAAAATAAAATCTTAAATAAAATAAAATAAAATCTTTAAAAAAAGCACTACATGTTACACAGAAATTGTGAAAGGAAAAGCCAAACTTCACTGTTGTCTTATTTTGAGAAATTGCCACAAACACCCCAAACTTAAATAGCCACCACCCTGGTCAGAAAATTGTCATCAATACTGAGGCAAAACCCTCCATCAGCAAAAAAGATTATGACTCACTCAGATGATGGTTAATATTTTTTTAACGTGTAAAGCATATCTATCTATCTATTTATTTATTTATAAATATTTTATTTATTTATTTGATAGAGAGAGAGACAGTGAGAGAGGGAACACAAGCAGGGGTAGTGGGAGAGAAAGAAGCAGGCTTCCCACTGAGCAGGGAGCCCGATGTGGGGCTTGATCCCAGGGCCCTAGGATCATGACCTGATTTGAAGGCAGATGTTTAACAGCTGAATCACCCAGGCGCCCCCCAATAAAGCATTTTGATATTAAAGTATGCACATTTCTTTAGCTATAATGTCATTGTACACTTAATAAACTGCAATATCGTGTGAACATAACTTTTATACACACTGGAAAACCAAAATATTCACTGGACTTACTTTATTTTGGTATTTATTTTATTGTAGTGGTCTGGAACTAAACCCCCAATATCTTTGAGGTATGACTGTACCCTTCATCAATAAAAGGAAGCAGGCCTCCTTGGTAAAATAACAAATTCTAAGATAGGGATAGGAAATGTATAAGATAAGAGTGCATCTTATAAGGCAGAAAGGTAATACCTCCTGTAATGCAAGAGAGTAAGGACATGGTAAAAACAAAATCAAACAAAACCACATTCATGACAGTTTATTCAAAAAGCACTGAAGCCAATTACAAGAGGTCCCAGTGGCCATGACCAGTGCAATTTGGTGATGACATAAATAAAGCAGTCTGGGGTTATAACCCAGAATACAAAATAAATATTCATGAGTCTGTTCAGACTCCTAAATCTTTAATTTTAAGCTGAACATAATAACTTCCTTGCAAAGAAGACTGCATACAAAAAAGAGAAAAGAATAACTCTCCAATGGAAGAACTTAACAAATGTAAATCCCAAGCAGATGAAAGTCAAGAGTAGTTTCATGTTGGCGTCAAGCACTCTTGATAAGGTGTGATGAAATTGCCATTTTACCTCTGTAGTCTTCCTCATGGAAGCCAACAACCTTAACATAATTGTGAAAAGAAAATCAAATAAATCCCAACAGTTTCCCCTCCCTTCCCCTGTGTTCTTCTGCTCTATTCCTTATATTTTACATATGAGTGAAATATATGATAATTATCTTTCTCTGCTTGACTTATTTGACTTAGCATAATACCCTCCAGTTCCATCTATGTCAATGTAAATGGTAGTATTCATCCTTTCTGATGGCTGAGTAATATTTCATTGTGTATCTGAACCACATCTTCTTTATTCATTCATCTGTTGAAGGACATCTCAGCTCCTTCTACAGTTTGGCTATTGTGGACATTGCTGCTATGAACACTGGGATGCATGCACCCCTTCTCTTCAGTACATCTGTATCTTTGGGATAAATACCTAGTAGTACAATTGCTGGGTCATAGGGTAGCCCTATTTTTAATATCTTGAGGAATTTCCATACTGTTTTCCAGAGTGACTGTACCAGCTTGCATTCTAACCAACAGTGTATTAGAGTTCCCCCTTCTCTAAATCCTTGCCAACATTTGTTGTTTCCTGTCTTGTTAATTTTTGCCATTCTAACTGGTGTAAGGTGGTATCTCGTTGTGGTTTTGATTTGTATTTCCTTGATGGCTAGTGATGTTGAAAATTTTTTCATGTGTCTGTTAGTCATTTGTATGTCTTCTTTGGAGAAATGTCTGTTCATGTCTTCTGTCCATTTTTTTATTTGATTTTTGCTTTTTGGGTTTTGAGTTTGACAAGTTCTTTATAAATCTTGGATATTGGCCCTCTGTAGTATCATTTGCAAATATCTTCTCCCATTTCTTGGGTTGCCTCTTAGTTTAGTCAACTGTTTTCTTTGCTGTACAGAAGTTTTTATCTTGATAAAGTCCCAAAAGTTTTTTGTTTTTTTTTTTGCTTTTGTTTCTCTTGCCTCTAGAGACATGTCTTAAAAGAAGTTGCTGTGGCCAATGTCAAAGAGGTTATGGGTATTAAGGAGGGCACATGTTGTGATGAGCACTAGCGTCATACATAACTAATGAATCATTGAACATTACATCAAAAGCTAATAATGGACTATGTGTTGGCTAACTGAACATAATTATATATATATCTATATATAGGTATATAGATATATAGATATATAGATATATATCCCAAGAGGTGGGAAGTCTACAAAATACCTGACCAGCACTCCTGGTCAGAAGCAAGAACATGGGAAAAATGGAAAAGGTACTTCAGGCAAATACTAACCACATGAAAACTGGTGTCACTATCACAATATTAACAAAAGGGATTTTACTACAAAAGTTATGTGGTAAATGGAACATTAAATAATAAAAGGTTTACACAATAAGAAATACACAGTAACTCAAAACATTTATGCACTTATAAAAACAGTTTAAATATTTATATTTGTAGCATATTTGATAATTCTCCAGGGTAAATAGACAAATCACTTGTATAGTGGGATTTTTTTTTTATTCAAACTGTAGTTAGATGATAAGAGATCCATATTAGTTTCAGGAATAGAGTTCAGTGGTTCATCACTTACATACAACTTACATTGTGTATACATACACTTACATAGAACACCCAGTGCTCATCAAACAAGTGCCTTCCTTAATGCCCATCACCCATCTAGCCCATTCTCCCCAACCCCTTTCATCAACCTTCAGTTTGTTCTCCACAGTTAAAAGTCTCTTATAATTTCTTTCCCTTTCTCTCCCTTCCTGTCAAATGTTCACACATTTTGTTTCTTAAGTTTATATAGTGAAATTTTCTTAACATTCATTTACTAATATTATGAGGTCATCTAGGAAAAGAACTAGTCAGGATTTAGAAGAACACACAATGAACACGTTTTTTATAAAGATTTTATTAATTTGTTTGAGAGAGCGAGCGAGCAGGAATAGGGGGTAGTGGCAGAGGCAGTAGGAGAAGTAGGCTCCCTGCTGAACAGGGAGCCCAATGTGGGGCTTGATCCCAGGACCCTGGGATCATGGTCTGAGCTGAAGGTGGACACTTAACTGAAAGAGCCATCCAGGTGCCCTACAAAGAATGCTCTTGATTTGATGAACACAGAGTATGTGCTTCTCTCAGGTACATATAGATTGTATTCTTCAAAAAAATAACTATGGGTTAGGACATAAATCATGCTCAATAATATTTAAAGAATTGATATCATAAAGTTATTATCTCAGTCCACAATGCAATTAACTTAGAAATCAATTACTAAAATATGAATTAAATGTTATAATCTTAGCAATTAAACACCATACTTATAAATTACTCATGAGGCATGGAAGAAACAAAAAAATGAAACCTTAAAATTAGTTACAATTAAATATAAAAATATTACAATCCAAACCTTTAAAAAATGAGAAAGAAGCATAACAACACATGCACCAGTGATTAGAAAGATAATTAAAAGTTAATACAAACACAGTTTACAACTCTGTTGATAAAACTTAGATCAAAAAGAAAACAAATCTAGGGATGCCTGGGTGGCTCAGTTGGTTAAGCAGCTGCCTTCCGCTCAGGTCATGATCCCAGCATCCTGGGATCGAGTCCCACATCGGGCTCCTTGCTTGGCAGGGAGCCTGCTTCTCCCTCTGCCTCTGCCTGCCACTCTGTCTGCCTGTGCTCGCTCTCTCTCTCTCTAACAAATAAATAAATAAAATCTTAAAAAAAAAAAAAGAAAACAAATCTAGAAAAAAATGAGCTTTCTAAAGAGATTCAAGAATGAATTTAAAAACCTAAAAAATCCTATAGCCATTAAGGTAATTGAATTTGTATTTCAGAATCTTCCTACAAGAGAAAACACCAGGCCATTTTACATAATAGTTAAATTAAACTTTGAAAGAACAGATTATTCTAAGATGATAAAACTCTCCCAAAAGAGGGGGAAGAAAAAGTAGGAATCCTTGTTCAACAATGGAAACTTTAATATTATAATCTAAAAAGGAAAGTATGAGACCAAGAATTACCAGTTAAGCATAATCATGAATGTAGATGCAGAAATTCTAAACAACATAAAAGATCACCAAATAGAGCAATTTATTAAAAAGTTAAAATATTGTTAAGTTGAAGCTTATTCTAAAGATATAGGAAATTGTTTAACATTATAAACAATTATAAACAGAATTCACCTGATTAATATATTAAAGAAGAAAATTCTAATAATCACCTCAATATACATCAAAAAAGAATTTAATAAAATTAACATCTCTTCCTGATGAAAACTCTTGGCAGCTGAAGAATAGAAGGTAACTTTCTGAACTGGTAAGCCTCCAAAAAGTATCCATTTCAGTGGAGAAACTTTAAATGCATTTCCTCTAAAATGAGGAGCATAGGGGCGCCTGGGTGGCTCAGTGGGTTAAGCCTCTGCCTTTGGCTCAGGTCATGATCCCAGGGTCCTGGGATCGAGCCCCACATCAGGCTCTCTGCTTAGCAGGGAGCCTATTTCCCCTTCCCCCTCTGCCTGCCTCTCTGTCTACTTGTGATCTTTCTCTCTTCAAATAAATAAATGAAATCTTTTAAAAAAATGAAGAGTATAATAAGGATCCCCACTTATACCACCTTTATTTATCATAGTACTTGAGGTTTGCACAGGCATAGTAATAATAGAAGTTATGAGTATGAATGAGGAAAGAAAACTAAACAGTGTGTAAAAAATGAAAAGTAATGGAAAGCAATTTACAAGTTTGCTATCAAAATGCCTAAGAATGATGAATATGGAGCAATTTCATTGCATTTCTATACACCAGAATTCAACAGTTAAAAATGGGAACAGCTCAGGGCGCCTGGGTGGCTCAGTGGGTTAAAGCCTCTGCCTTCGGCTCAGGTCATAATCTCAGGGTCTACATGTGGAAAACCCAAAAGACTCCACTCCAAAACTGCTAGAACTCATACAGGAATTCAGTAAAGTGTTAGGATATAAAATCAATGCACAAAAATCAGTTGCATTTCTATACACCAACAGCAAGACAGAAGATAGGGAAATTAAGGAGTCAATCCCATTTACAATTGCACCCAAAACCATAAGATACATAGGAATAAGCCTAACCAAAGAGGTAAAGAATCTGTACTCAGAAAACTGTAATGTACTCATGAAAGAAATTGAGGAAGACACAAAGAAATGGAAAAATGTTCCATGACCATGGGTTGGAAGAACAAATATTGTGAAAATGTCTATGCTACCTAGAGCAATCTATACATTAAATGTAATCCTTATTAAAATAACATCAACTTTTTTCAAAGAAATGGAACAAACAATCCTAAAATTTATATGGAATCAGAAAAGACCCCGGGTAGCCACAGGGATGCTGAAAAAGAAAACCACAGTTGGTGGTATCACAATCCCAGACTTCAAGCTCTATTGCAAAGCTGTAATCATCAAGACAGTATGGTACTGGCACAAAAACAGACACGTAGATCAATGGAACAGAATAGAGAGCCCAGAAATAGACCCTCAACTCTATGGTCAACTAATCTGTGACAAAGCAGGAAAGAATGTCCAATGAAATAAAAACAATCTCGGGGCACCTGGGTGGCTCAGTGGGTTAAAGCCTCTGCCTTCAGCTCGGGTCATGATCCCAGGGTCCTGGGATTGTGCCCTGAGTCAGGCGCTCTGCTTGGTGAGAAACATGCCTCCTCTTCTCTCTCTGCCTGCTTGTGATCTCTATCTGTCAAATAAATAAATAAAATATTTAAAAAAAAGACAGTCTCTTCAACAAATGATGTTGGGAAAATTGGACAGCCACATGCAGAAGAATGAAACTGGACCATTTCCTTATACCACACACAAAAGTAGACTCAAAATGGATGAAAGACCTCAATTTGAAACAGGAATTCATCAAAATCCTTGAGGAGAACAGAGGCAGCAACCTCTTTGACCTCAGCTGCAGCAACTTCTTCCTAGAAACATCACCAAAGGCAAGGAAAGCAAGGGCAAAAATAAACTACTGGGATTTCATCAAGATCAAAACTTTTGCACAGCAAAGGAAACAGTCAACAAAACCAAAAGACAACTGAGAGAATGGGAGAAGATATTTGCAAATGACATATCAGGTAAAGGGCTAGTATCCAAAATCTATAAAGAACTTATCAAACTCAACACCCAAAGAACAAATAATTCAATCAAGAAATGGGCAGAAGACATGAACTGACATTTCTGTAACAACCAGATGGCCAACAGACCATGAAAAAGTGCTCAACATCACTCGGCATCAGGGAAATATAACTCAAAACCACAATGAGATGCCACCTCACACCAGTCAGAATGGCTAAAATTAACAAGTCAGGAAACAACAGGTGTTGGAGCAGATGTGGAGAAAGGGGAACCCTCTTATACTGTTGGTGGGAATGCAAGCTGGTGCAGCCACTCTGGAAAAGAGCATGGAGGTTCCTCAAGAAGTTGAAAATAGAGCTACCCTATGACCCAACAATTGCACTACCGGGCATTTACCCTAAAGATACAAATGTAGTGATCCAAAGGGGCATGTGCACCCGAATGTTTATAGCAGCAAGGTCCACAATAGCCAAATTGTGGAAAGAACCTAGATGTCCATCAACAGATGAATAGATAAAGAAGATGTGATATAGATATACAGTGGAATAGTATGCAGCCATCAAAAGAAATGCAATCTTGCCCTTTACAATGATGTGGATGGAACTAGAGGGTATTATGCTGAATGAAATAAATCAATCATAAAAGACAATCATCATATGATCTCACTTATGTGAGAAATCTGAAAGGCAGAGTGGGGGCATTGGGGGTAGGGAAGGAAAAAATGAAACAGGATGGCATCAGGAGGGAGACAAACCATAAGTGACTCTAAATCTTGCAGAACAAACTGAGGGTTCCTGGAAGGAAGGGGTTGTGGATACGGTGGTTGGGTTATGGACATTGGGGAGGGTATGTGTTATGGTGAGTACTATGAGGTGTGTAAGCCTGACGACTCACAAACCTGTACCCGTGGGGCAAATAATACATTATATGTTAATGGAAATAATTAATAAAAAGATTGATAATTAAACTAAATTATCAATGATGATTTATTTTCTATTCTATTCTATTATGTATTTATTATTTTCATTCTATTTATCAAGAGACCCCCATAAAGGAAGTAAAAATACAAACTACAATCCAGAAAATGGCATTTGAAACCTACAGTAAACAGAGAATATGCAGAAACCAGAAGGGATCTCTGGAAGGCAGGAAAAAAATAAAAGAGCAAAAACTTAAATTAAAAAAAAAATGCGCAAAACACATGGACTGGCCTTTCAGAAAATGGACACAGAAATGACCAAGCAAATAAAAAGATGTTCCAAAAAATACCCCTGACTGCCGTTCTGAGATGCTAGATGGGCATGGATCCTTTCTGAAGGTGGGCCCTAGGACTGCACTTAGCATTCTTACACAGTGCTGCTAGAGGCACAACCAGAAGGAACAGATCTTTGCAAAACAATCTGGTGTTTTCTTATAAGTGGAATATGTGCACACCCAGAAACTCAGCAAATCCATTGTAACTTTATATTCTAGAGAAACTCTTTGGGCACATCAGGAAACAATACCACTATGCTCATGTCAGCATTATTCATGGAGAACTATAAAAATGCTCTCAACAAGCAACTGAAAAATAAGAAAAGGTGGGGGGGTAATTCAATAAATGCAAATAAGCTTTCAACCTCATTGTAATCATTTCAGCTATGTTTCTTCCTCAAATATTCTTCTTTTATTTATTTATTTTTTTGATGGGGAGGGAAGGGCATTTATTTATTTATTTATTTTTATCATCATGTTCAGTTAGCCAACATTAGTTTTTGAAGTAGTGTGCAACTATTCATTAGTTACCCAGTGCTCATCATCCCACATGCCCTCAATACCCATTACCTAGTGATCCCATTCCCCAACCCTCCACCCTTCTGCAACCTTCAGTTTGTTTCCAGGAGTCCAGAGTCCCTCATGGTTTGTCTCCCTTTCTGATTTCTTCCCATACAGTTTTCCTTCCCATCCCATCCTGTATGGTCTTCAGTGCTATTCTTCAAGTGAAACTATTCTTCTTAAAAAAAAAAAAAAAGTACAACATTCATAAATTTCAAGCATAAATTCTGGAATTTTGAAAAGGAAATTTCTGCCCCTTTCCTTAATATTCAGAAGCCTCATTTTACATGGAGCAGACACTAGGCTCTCTCGAAGAATTCTGGCAGAAAATTTTCCCATTAGTGTAGGAAGTTGAAATTCTTCACCTATCTCTTAAAACAACAGTGTTATATGATCTTACTTCTTTTTTCTAGTCCCTTCATTTGGGTTTTCTTCATGTTCCCTAGAGATTTTGCACACTTATGAAAGTACTGCTTCCCCAACTTTTCCTCATATGGCTGGCTGATAATTTTCAATTTTACATAAATGGGTCTGCCAATGGTATCCAAGTAGGCACTGTCTCAGGGATCAGCCTAAGAGTGTGGAATGGAGTGCCTCAATTGGAAGGTCCCCTGCAGTCCTAAGAGCACCTGTTTCTCTGGCCCAGGCTAATTCCCAGTCCTGATAGTAAAAAGTAAAGCATGGGATCTCATGGTCTTTGCCAAAGACAGAAAAGAAAACGAGAAAAAAATGTCAAGGTAATTTACCCTCTCAGATGTCAAGTAGGAATTACTATTATGATGATTCTGTAAGACTATAAATTTCATAATTTTGTCACAATGGCTATCATTTGATCCTGGATGTCCTCCAATGGAATTCTGACAATGTCAAGCAGAACTCCACTTCCAGGAATTGTCTGATGGTGTGGTATGAGTGCCTTTGCCCATCCATGGCCAGGATAGTTTGCAATTCTGCAGAAATAGAAGTGGATTTGTGGAGGGCTGATGGTGTTGCAGGCATTTGGTGTCCCCCATGATGCAAATGGTTCCTTTTCAAGGCAATCCAAATATTTTGTTTTTCCCTGTGAAGATAAAATTGATTTCCGGTTGAGAAGGGATTATCCAAACATTCTATTTTTTCCCCAAACATTACATTTTAGTGCCTGAAATATTGCCTAACTATGCATCTGTTAGTAAATTCATCTCAGCACCTGATTGACTATTACATATCTGTTCTTTAGATGCTCCTTGGAGGTATTTTCATATCTTACATCATTATTTAACAAATTAAATTATTAACACATTTGTGTTAAAGTCACAATTTTACCTTTTTTGAATATTATCATTTAA
The DNA here is from genome assembly GCA_003697995.1 of Taxidea taxus jeffersonii. NCBI lineage: Eukaryota > Metazoa > Chordata > Mammalia > Carnivora > Mustelidae > Taxidea > Taxidea taxus. The sequence goes on from RCUC01146677.1 coordinate 11,952, forward strand.
AAGTTTCTACTCATTGTAAACTAAAGGAACCCAAATACCGCAAACCTTAAATTTTATCATGGGTGTTCACAAACATTCCACTTGATTCTCTCAGAAAATTTTAGAAGGATCCATTATTGTGCCCCACTTTGCAGATGTTGAAAATGAGGCTTAGATGTTTTTAGCTACAACACTGGGACTCAGGTTTCCCAAACAGGCTTGAAGTCCAGTCTCTAGAGGGCATGCCCCCACACCAACAACAAATTCTCAGCCTCATCCCAGCCCTACTCAGTCAGAAACCAGAAGCTGGAGGGAAGACAGCAGTCTGCATTTCGTTAAGCCCTCCAGGTAATGCTGATGCACATTCAAGTGAACACCACTGCCCTAGGACTGCACAGGTGAAGCACCAGAGGAGCTTTAAAGAAATACTGATGCCTGGGTCTGCTGTTAGGGCTTCTGATTTAATTGATCTGGAGTATGTCCAGGCATCTGGACTTTTAGAAACTCCCTGGGAAATTCTAATATGTAGCCAGGGTTGCAAGCTGCTGCCTTTTTAGAGTGACAGCCCCAAACCATAAATGCCCATTACACTTTTGAAGTATTTTCAGCCTGTGCTGTTAACCAAGATAGGCAGATTTTTGCTAGACACGTATTTCATTAGATAGGATACTTCTAAAGGCATCTCATGAAGAGCTTGATTTCCCTCTGCACAAAAAAAAAAAAAAAAAAAAAGAAAGAAATAAAAAAAGAATAGGGCTTACCCCTCTCACTGAAGAGAAGTAAATGTAATGTTCTTAGGTTGAAGAAAAAAATAAAAAGAATGTCATTTGGATTGGCCCCATATGGTTCAGTTACTTCTCAATATAGCACAAATTCATTTTAATTTAATGGATTTGTTACAAATATCCTGAAAAGCTTTTTCAGAAGGAGGTTGTGAATTAGCAGCTCAGCATCCTACCAAGGAAGTCATTATGTAGCAAGCTCCAAGCTGAGATAATCAAATAATAACTGGCAATTCATAACTTCCAAAGTAATATTCTTAAATATGGAATTGTGAAAGGAAGTATTTGCCAACAGCATTACTGCAGTGGAGACGATTAGCTTTCAAGACAACAAACAAAGTGCCTCCTTCTTTGTGGCCATCTGCCCTTGCCTTTGAGATATTTGGGCAGTGGGCACTGATCCAAGTCATTTCTCCTTCTGTAGCTTCCTCTGCTGGGCCCGACAGGATGAGGCACAAATTCAGGGACCCTGCAGAAATATTTTATTTACTCAATTGGTAATGAAAACTAGCAAAGAGATGTATGTGCTAACTTAATAATGTCAGAGTGAGGGGAGTGTAAGAATGCCCCATGATTGGGACACGAGATGTCTCAAGAAAATGTTATTTGGGGTAGAGTCAACACAGTAACTGCCTGAATCCCTTCATTCATCACAGTAATTGTCTAATAAGGTTCTAAGCAAAAGAGTCTCTAAATAAACCCAAATAGGCAATCTTGAGATTTCCTTAGGACTCAACATTCTCATTACCTTCTGAGCAATATTTTATGATTCATGCTTCAAAAATAGTTTCTTTTTTTCCACATGAGGATCGATTTTTAGGGTACCTGACAGACCAACTGGGTATTAAGTAATTTTGTTCTGTGAAGAAAAATTCCTCTCACTCTCAAAAAACATCTCTCCCATCATGATTGCACCTCATAATAAGTTCTACTTTTTATAACTAATCATATTTTCATACCATCAGATATTAATAAATCTTTGGAACTCACTAACCTATGAATGTCTTTAATTGCTAGTAAGAATGTCAGTTTTCTGAGAACTGGGCTGGGCAAGGACAGTGTGCCTCACAGGTAAACTCTATCTTTAGGTCTTAGATATATGGGAGGCATGTCATGCACCTCATAGTTCTGATGGGGCAGTCTGTATGAATACACTCACTCTATTCACACAACACTTTAACCTCTGAGACAAGTTACCTTCAAAACTTGGCGTTGCTACAAACTACCTATGGATGTGGGGAAAACTGTGTGGTATGTGACTCAGTTTCCCTGGCTTGTGCCTCAGTTTTTCCACCAATAAAATGTGGCTAAAAGTTGTACCAACCTCATAAATTTGTTTTGGAAAGATTAGGTTATTTAATTTGGGGAAAATACTTAAGAACAGAGCTGAGCACCTGTTAAGAGTTAGCTAATAGTGGTAGCAGAGTGCCACTTAATGGGGAGATTTGATTTGTGGGAACTTGAAGAGCACTTTGCCATTAAATGTCACTTTTATTTGCCTAATTTGGTGTCTTAACTGAAAATCATGTCATCTTCTTCCTATTGAATAGCTAAATCCTTGTGCCCTTATGCTCCCCACATAAGGTTCAATATTTAAGTCTGTTGTCTGGGATGGTCTTACCACTGAAAGCAAATGAAAAATCACAGGGTTTGAGTTCCCAGCACCCTCCTGTGACATGCAAAGCCTGGGGGAATATGGAAGCTCAGTTTAAATGGAGAAAGGAGGTAAATGTGAGCGAGGGAAATGAGCCTGGTGTCAATTGGCAGGAAATTGGGGCATCATGGAGGAGCGGATGCTTGTGGGGGAGGGGGTGAGGTGCAGAAAAGGAATGTGCAATGCTAGCTTCTTGTTATGTTTCTCATGGACACAACTTATTTGTTAGGACAGTTGAATGCACCAGCAAAATAATTAATTGAAGAGTAATTAAGTTAGGGTAAAAACACCAAATGTACCAAACGCAAGTTTAACAAATATAGTATATCAGAATCCTAACAGGGAACAGATGTGCCATCACTCCCAAATTAGGATCATTTGAGGAGAGAGCATTAAAGGAAATATTTACAAAATCGTAGGCAAGGTGTTTCTTTGACCACCAGGTTCGGGAAGGTTCTGGCTGTCTGTGCTCACAGTCCCTTCTGAATACCCTCTAGCTGAGATCAGTTAATTGAAGTCAGAGGGAGATCTGCAGACACTATCACATGACAAGGACATTCTCATCTGCTTATTTCCTCTGCTGTTACATTTGGATAATTCAGAAAGGAAGTGCAGGGTGGATCTTGAAGTTTCTGATGACAGATCTTTGATACTGTCTTGATGTCTCAATAAACTGCCTTGGGGTTTATTTTTATCAAGGACCAGTTGAGCCAATAATGCATGGATCCTTTCTTTCATTTCACTACCAGATTCAACTTATATTGAAGTACTTATTACATTTCTAGGACTGAGGAAGAAAAAAAAGGAAATGCACCTTCTTTTTCATCTTCAAGAACTTAAAATCTTACTGAGGAGTGTTGACACAAAGGGAAGCTTTATAGTCTGATGGTAAGAGGGTTGACATAGGGGACAGAGACCTGAGCTTCCCAATCAATGACACATTATTGTTCTTGCTCTTTATCCTCTTAGAAATTTATTTTTACTTACCTGGGTGAGGGAAGTGGCCAGGGGATGGAGGATAGGGACAGATAGGGAAATCTCAGTGGGCCTCTCAATAACTTTGAGAATAAGCACAGTGCCATAGTAGAGAACTATGTAGTCCAAGACTGGTCAGACCTGGGGATACTTCCTGGGGGAATGAATATCAGTAAGTTAATTTTGGGAAGATTCCTTTCCCAAATGTAAAATGAGGGAAACAATAGCTGCTCTTCAAGGTTGCCTTAAAGATTAGATGTAGCACAGGTTGCAGATTCCTTAAAGGCAGTAGCTATCTTTCCTTTCTCTTATAGCCATGTGTCGCACCATGGGGTGGATTCTCACATGGGCAGGAATTTAACAAATATTGCTTGGTTTTATTTAACTAGGTAAGTATCTAGCACATAGTAGACAATTAAAAATAGTAGATTTATTGTTATTTAGCTCATTCCTAGCTCTGAAATTATGTGATTTATTGATAAGATTTAAATGAAATTTACCAATAAAGGGGATAACTTCTTTATTTGCCAAAGTATTGTCAGTCAACTGTTCATCTAGAGATGAAACATTGTATCTTCACCAGAGGGAAGGCCGAAGGAATTAGACAAGGAAGAGGAGAAGTAATGCAAGGTTTTAGGAGAAGCTTAGAAATGGGCCTTCTAGGACATGAGCCTTATAGGTTTGGAGGAGTCCTAGAATTCTAGACCCCTGAAGAGTTTTGTAAGTGGGATTCTTCCAACAGCCAATCCTGAGTCAAGGGTCTACCTGTCAGTTTTATTATAGGCATTTTCCTGGGAGAAATTGGCAATGCAATAAGGCAGGGTAGGGAAGGGGTGCAATATCAAGTGGAGACCCAGACTCAGTCTGTTCCCATGGGAACTCTGGAGCTTGAATTATACCTCAGGTTAATCTGTCTCATCAGAAGCCAGAGGGTTGGGATTTTGAACTTCTGCTTCAGTCAGTCATTGGCTAATCAACTCCCAGGGATGGGAAGTGGTGAGGGTTGTAAGCTTCCAGACAATTCCACCAGCTTAAAGACAGTTCTCAGGAGTATGACATATGTGTGAGCCATCAGCAACAAAGCACAAGGAAGTTGGAGGGTGGGTGTACAGAGCTATTAAGGGATCCACAGTGATATTGGTGGAGTACCAATAGTGTCTGATACTGAGGCAGCAGTAGAAGGTATCTGCCTTAGATTAGAGCTCTAGGAGTCTGGATTCTGACACCAAGTCTCAGTTTCCAATGGTCTGTCTGGGAGAAGGTATTATGCACTTTAAGTTGACCCATCTCCTCCTGATCCAATCCAGTCCCATGCAATTTTATAGTATGGGCATAAGGGGCAGTCTGAGTAGCTTCAAAGAGATGAGGTGGCTCTGGTAGCAAAAGCAATTTCTCCAGAGCCTAAGAGAAGAAGAGAAGATGCCTCCTCAGGGATAGATGCTGAAAAGATGGTGGTTTAATGTGTAGAAAGAGGGAATTATTTCTGAAGAAGACAGGAAGGCCATCACAAGGGGGATCAGCTACTGCCCCCCAGAGGTCTGTTTTTTCACAGAGGTCTGTTTAGGGACCTCTTTCACCTTCTCTGAACCTCCAGGCACAGTCAGAGTTAACTATGGCATGGAAAAAGAACTTGCTGGATGCTTCTATTGAGAGGAGCCTAGGCACTGCCTGACTTTTGCCGGCCAAGATCTGTGCAGGGCCCTTCACATACTTTATATCTTTCTAGGGCATTCTTGTGAGATAAACAGCAACCTATCTCTGAGAGGAGAGAAAGCTGAGATAAAAAAGCTCAGGTATAACTCCAGGGGGTGATTGGTGGGCACAATCCCAAGAGGAGTCTATACTAATACCAAATCCAGAAGCTTCTCACTTCAGCCAAAGAACACCTTTATATTCTAAAGAGCTTGTTATGGGCAAAGCTAATCCCTAAATTGAGTTTAAATTAAAACAAAGGGGGTGCCTGGGTGGCTCAGTGGGTTAAGCCTCTGCCTTTGGCCCAGGTCATGATCTCAGGGTCCTGGGATCGAGCCCCACAGTGGGCTCTCTGCTCAGCAGGTAGCATGCTTCCCCCTGTCTCTCTGCCTGCCTCTCTGCCTACCTGTGATCTCTCTCTCTGTCAAATAAAAATTAATTAATTAATTAATTAAAACAAAATAAACTTCAAATATCAATTCACATTTCAATTTTTAGGCAATTTCTGGTAGCAAAAGTAAAAAAGTAGTACCTGACAAGGGTAAATATTTTTGGCGAGGGGTGAATATGGGATGACTTGTATATTAAAGTAAGTGATCCCTACCCAGTGGTCAGAAAAAATTCTTTTCTCTAGAGCATATCATTTGCTCATAACCTATCAGAACTGATAATTGCATAAACAGTTATGTCACAATAAGTGATGAAAAGTAGAATCTAATGTGTGGCATATCTGTAACAAGGGGGACAGTGTTTAGGATGTGTCTTCTGTGTATTAACATCATCTTGGGCCGTGCTTCACATTTTATCTTTGCCTCATTTTCCCATATAATGGCCATGTGTTTTCCAGCTTCAACCCTATCTTGAATAATTATTTCTTTTAATTATAAATCAATACAATTTAGCCAGGACAGTCTAACTATTTCAAGGGCAGTAAATGAGCCCTTTTTCCACCCCTTTGTCACTTAGGATATATATCCATTAGTACATTTAAAATATTACAATACAATCCTCCTATTATAGCCTATGCTTCCCACTGATTCACAAGCCCTTTAATAGCAGGAGCTAGATTTTATGCAAATCTTTTTTTTTTTCTTTTTTTTTTTAACCTTCCAGATACTTTATGCTTTAATAGCTGTTGTTCAGTACACAAGTAGTCACTAGTGCTTGGCTCATGCCAGTTGGTCAATCAGTATACACCAGGCACTGATGACGGCTGCCAACTCATTACGAATTATCCCTATGGCTGAAAACCTGCCATGAAATTTTTTCATAGATAATAGAATAAATATGTATTTAGTCAATTAAAAAACAGTGAATACCAGGGATATTGTCTGTTTATGTATAAGACAACATATATATCATTCCATTCTTAAAAGGCAGTGGGGATATATATATAAATTTACATAGAAATGTAACAGAAAAACTTAATTTTTGGTTATCACTAGGGTCAGGAATTAGTAATGATTCTCATTTTCATTCCAATACTCAATATCTAACATTTCTAATAATAAAAGTGCCAGAGATGCAATAAAATATATTTTTAAAAGGTAGTTAAAATAGAATGAAAAGATCCTTAAAAATAAGAAGGGTAAGGATAGAACTTATAGTAAAGGCATATTTCCACTTGGAAAGATGTGTATATCTATAGTGAACATTGTTGCCTTGGCTGTCCAAGAGTAATTAAATATATTGTCCCTCCAAAGGTATATGTACTATATTGAGTTTTTACCTTAGTCATTAAATATTTATTTCAGGAGTCTCACTCCTGACAGAACAATCTTCCAAGTATTAGATTTTACTTTTTAGTTTAAATTATTCTCTCTACTTTCCCAATTTAAGTCACTTATTTGCAACAAAACAGTAACTGAAATGTAACCATTTGAATGAATAAAGCATGAACTCCATATAATGCAGCTCTCATGCTGTGCATATAATGAAATCTATTTCTCTTTGATGATCTCAATTAAAAGAAGTTAAGAATTGGGACTGTGACTTTAATTATTTCTTGATGTATTTGTGTTTTTTGCCAGGCAGAAAAAGTAAGTAAGAGCGTTTAGCAGGGTTTCCCAGGGTTATCCTTGACATCAGGTCCCTGGAATGAATGAGAAGGATAATATCAGGGAAGAGGACTAATCTTAGAAATGAAAGGGTAAAAGCACTTTTCTCCTGATGGCTATCATTTTATAACAAATTTTATAACAAAGCACAAAACATAGAGAGCAAACAATAATCACTCCCTTTTGGTCACAATCAGTGGGTCAGGAATTCTGGCTGGGCTCACCTTGGTGATTGTTTTGTTCCATATGATGTTGATTAGGGTCACTTGATGGTGTTCATTGGCAGCTGGTCTGGTCTGGAGGGTCAAGGTGGCTTTCACTTACTTAACCAGTACTTTATACAGATGGCTGGAAGACTGGGTTCAGCTAATCCGTTCATCTCCATGTCATTGCAAGATCTCTAGGAGCCTGGCAGCAACACAGGCAAGTGTTCAAGGAGGTGGAAATGGAAGCTGCCAGTGTCATAAGGTCTCATGTAAGCATTATTTCTGCCATCATTTTTTCCTCAAACCATCCACAGAACATACTCAAGTTCAAAGAGAGCAGCATAGATTCCACCTCTTGATGAAGGGTAACCAAGAAATATATGGCTCTCTTTAATCCAGCCTATTCTCTTATAGGGATATTACCCATAAGAATAGGATACCCCACTCTTATTGTCTCTAAACTGATGCATAAAAACTCCTAGACCCTTTCAGAGGTCCAAGGTTAACCTTGGCCAAGGTCAAGTTAACCCACATTTGCATGAGGCTAGATAATGGGACATATTAGAACAAAGGTTTGATATTTGTTCCTGTTGTTCCATAGACACCCTTTAAAATTCTTAATTAAGGGTGCCTGGGTAGCTCAGCCATTAAGTGTCTGCCTTTGGCTCAGGTCATGATCCCAGGGTCCTGGGATCCAGCCCTGCACCGTGCTCCCTGCTCAGAAGGAAGCCTCCTCCCATTCCCCCTGCTTGTGTTTTCTCTCTCACTATCTCTCTCTCTGTCAAATAAATAAATAAATAAAATCTTTAAAAAATGAAGTTAAAAAAAAAATAAAATCCTTAATTATAGAAAGTGGGTCAGATACTTTATATCAAGGTCCATGATAAGAATACATTCTCTGGATCTATGTTTAAGCAAAACTAAATGAGTCTTAACTTGTTTGAGATCATTCATCATATATTCTGGAGAAAATAGTGAAAGGTAGAGCTTCTTCAATATCTACATATGTTAGGTAGATATTGAAATTCTAGTAGAGTCTTTTTTTTTTTTTTTCTTAATGTGCCAGGCATTGTTCTAGGTTCTGGAGATCTACTGTTGAATAGATTTTTTAAACCCCTAACTTCTTGGAGTTTACATTCTCATGAGAGAGACAGATGATAAGTAAACAAATACATAGACACGTTGTTTCAGGTAGAGGAAAGACCAGTGAAGAAAAGTGGTAAGTAATGAGCTACAGAATGATTGTGGAGGCAGGAATGGGGCATTTCTGTTTAGACACTGAAGGGGGCTCTCCTGGCAAATGACATTCAAACAGGTATGTGAACAAAGTGAGGACGGTAACCTTATGGCAATACCAGAAAAGGAAGGTTTCTTTGACTTGGAAAAAAAACAAGAAACACAAATTTCCTGAGGCAGAAATCAGTTTTAACTATTCAAGCAGCACAGAGTCGTTGAAGCAAAGTCAGAAAAGCAGGCAATTCTGTTATTAAATATCACCCAAAACTCAGTGACTTAGATCAATAATAACCATTTATTGTCCCTCATGGATTCTGTTGGTCAAGCATTCAGAAGTTGCTTGGCTACATGGCTGTGGCTCCCAGTCTCTCGTGAAGCCACAGTCAGGGGTCAGTCAGGGCTGCAGGCACCTGCTGACTGACAGGATGAAGGGTCCAGGAGGAAGTTCTCAGAACACTAATACAGCAACAGAACTGCTCTCTCCTGTTGGTTAAACCCCAGATTCAAGGGGTAAGAGGAGAGTCATGGTTGGGATAAATATGTAGTTTTGACTGCCTTCAAGAAATACAATGCTCAAAGTGACTAGACAATTTAAGGTCTTTGGGGGCCATCATAAGAAGTTAGAATTTTAGTGCAAGTGCAAGGAGAATTCTTGAAAAATTGGGAAGAGGTACAGTAGGGGCATTAGGCACAGGGGTGACCTGCACCCTTCCTGGTCCTGGGGTCCCCAGGGCTTGTTGATGGCTTCAGGGGGCCTCCCTAGAAACTCAGATTTACACTTTTGGAGGTTCACTTCAGAAGGTATGTGCTAAACTGACTGTAGAATAAGAAGACAAGACACCAGTGGTGTCAAGAAAAGAAAAGATGATGAGTCAGTTAGGTTATGTGGATATGGAAAAAAGTTTCAAATTTGGGAGATGTTTTGAAGTTTGAGACAGTAAGATTTACTATTGGATTGGATGTGTGATTTGAGAGAGATATGTTAACAACTCCTCCTAGCATTTGGGATACAACAAATGGGTGGATAGTGCATCCTTTACTAAAATTGAAAAGCCAGATCATGTAATTTATTTAGGGGTGCTGTGGGGATTCAAATTTCCAGGCTAGGCATATCCAGTATGGTGCCTGTTGTTAGGATGAGCACCATAAGTCTTAGGAATGGACAGTGCAGTGGGAAGGTCTTTGGTGACCTTGACAAGACCTTGAAGACTTGTGATTGATAGGTTAAAGAATAAACAAAGTAGAGGAAAGAAAATTAGGATACACAGTAAAACTAAAACTTGAGAAAACTATGGAGTTTTATTGAATACCATAAATATTAAAGGAATGAAATGATACAACCAACATACCATGCTCTGAGTCCAAGTGGCAAATCAATAATTTTCTAAATAGCGAATCATTCACCTTAACAGTCTATCTGCAGTGTACACACCAGAGTGTCAGGACATTCTCATATTATTGATGAGGGTTCCAAAGAGGAGAGAGTTGCTACTATAGTCAGGAAAAATCAGAAGAAAAGCTAAAAATAAGACTCTGCTTTCCTATCTCCCAATCTGAAATCCTAGCTCTGCATGTATGCACAAATATGTGCACACAGATAATCATGTTTCCCCTTTTTTATACCCTGTAAAAGAAGACTGAGTACAAGATTATTGGCAGAAAATCATGTCCAGGCCTTAGGAATTTGGGATTGTCTAGCACATTTATTTATCTCTCAGGGTAACTATGGAAAGAGCAGATGGCCCCCACCAAAGTGTGCAGTACTCCTTGTTGACGCCAAGTGATCTTGGACAATGTGGTCGTGAAGGGTGTCAACCACTGCACAATAAAAAATTTGACTCTTGACTGCCTTGACTCTTGACTGACTCTTGACTACCTTAAACTTAACTAGTAGCCTATAATTGCTACTGATCAGAGTCTTACCAATAACATAAACACTTGATTAACACATATTGTATGTATTATATACTGAATTCTTATGATAAAGTAAGGTAGAAAAGAGAGAATGTTATTAAGAAAATCATAAGGATGATAAAATAGGTTTACAGTACTGTATATAAATTTATTGAATTAACTCCATATATATATGTCCCTGGCCAGGACAGGGACAGAGTCAGGCCTGGCCCCAGGATAGTGATGTTCACAGCCTGGTGGCCTGAGCTCAGCAGTGGCAGTCACCAGGTAGCCTGTGGACAGCGGTAACACCCTGAAGCTGCAGTGGAGCTGCCCCATAAGCCTGAAGCTGTACCATCACTGCTGGGTTTAGGCTTTCTTTGCTGTTCTTTCTCCAGCTCTTTAGGTGTAGGGTTAGACTATGTACTTGAAACCTTTCTTGTTTCTTGAGAAAGGCTTGTATTGCTACATACTTTCCTCTAAGGACCACTTTTGCTGTGCCCCACAAGTTTTGAACAGTTGTGTTTTCATTTACATTTGTTTCCATGATTTTTAAAAAAATTCTTCTTTAATTCCCTGGTTGATCCATTCATTCTTTAGTAGGATGCTCTTTAGCTCCATTCATTTGAGATCTTTCCAAATTTCCTCTTATGATTGAGTTCTAGTTTCAGAGCATTGTGTTCTGGGGTACCTGGGTGGCTCAGTAGGTTAAAGCCTCTGCCTTCAGCTTAGGTCATGATCCCAGGGTCCTGGGATCCAGCCCCGCATCGGGCTCTCTGCTTGGCAGGGAGCCTGCTTTCTCGTCTCTCTCTGCCTACTGGTGATCTCTGTCTGTCAAATAAATAAATAAAATCTTTCAAGACAAAACAAAATAAAATAACAAAAACAAAACAAACAAAAAACAGAACATTGTGGTCTGAAAATATTCAGGGAATGATCCCAATCTTTTGGTACCAGTTGAGACCTGTGACCCAGGATGTGATCTATTCTGGAGAATGTTCTGTGGGCACTAGAGAAGCATGTGTATTCTGTTGCTTTGGGGTGGAGTGTTATGAATATATCTGTGATGTCCATCTGGGCCAGTGTGTCATTTAAGGCCTTTATTTCCTTTTTGATCTTTTGCTTAGATGATCTGTCCATTTCAGTGAGGGGGGTGTTAAAGTCCCCTATTATTGTATTATTGTCAATGTATTTCTTTGATTTTGTTATTAATTGGTTTTATATAATTTTCTGCTCCCATGTTGGGGGCATAGATATTTAAAATTGTTAGATCTTCTTGTAGGAGAGACCCTTTAAGTATCATATAGTGTCCTTCCTCATCTCTTATTATAGTCTTTGACTTAAAATCTAATTGATCTGGTATAAGGATTTGCCCCCCAGCTTTCTTTTGAGGTCCATTAACATGGCAAATTGTTTTCTACCCCTCACTTTAAATCTGGAGGTGTCTTTGGGTCTAAAATGAGTTTCTTTTAGACAACATATTGATGGGTCTTATTTATTTATTTTTTATCCATTCTGGTGTCCTGTATCTTTTGATTGGGGCATTTAGCCTATTTACCTTCAGGGTAACTATTGAAACATAAGAATTTAGTGCCACTGTATTGCCTGTAAGGTGATTGTTACTGTATATTTTCTCTGTTCCTTCCTGGTCTATGTTACTTTTAAGTTCTCTCTCTGCTTAGAGTACCCCTTTCAATATTTCCTGTAGGGCTGGTTTGGTGTTTGCAAATTCATTTGTTTTTTCTTGTCCTGGAAGCTTTTTATCTCGCCTTCTATTTTAAATGACAGCCTAGCTGGATATAGTATTCTTGGCTGCAAATTTTTCTCATTTAGTGCTCTGAATATATCATGCCAGTCCTTTCTGGCCTGCCAGGTCTCTGTGGATAGGTCTTCTGACAATCTTATATTTCTACCATTGTAGGTTGCAAACTTCTTTTCCAGAGCTGCCTCTGGATTTTCTCTTTGTCTCTGAGACTTGTAAGTTTTACTATTAGATAATGGGTGTTTACCTTTTTTATTTATTTTGAGGGGGGTTCTCTGTGCCTCCTGGATTCTGAAGCCTGTTTTCTTCCCCAAATTAGGGAAGTTCTCTGCTAAAATTTGCTTCAATAAACCTCTTGCCCCTCTATCTCTTTCTCTTTCTTCTGGAATCCCAATTATTCTAATATGGTCTCATCTTATGGTATCACTTATCTCTCAAATTCTCCACTCATGGTTCAGTAGTTTTTGTCTCTTTTCCTCAGCTTCTTTTCCATCATTTAGTCTTCTATATCAATAATTCTTTCTTCTGCTTCATTTACCATAGCAGGAAGAGCCTTCATTTTTTATTCAACCTAACTAATAACTTTTTTTTCAATTTCAACTTGGTTAGAGTTTAGTTCTTTTATTTCTCCAGAAAGGGATTTTATTCCCCACAAAAGGATTCTCTAGTATCTTCTATGCTTTTTTCAAACCCAGCTAGCATCTTTATAATCATCATTCTGAACTCTAGTTCTGACATCTTACTAATGTCCTTATTGATTATGTCTCCAGAACTTGGTAGTGTTTCTTATTCTCTTTTTTTATTTTTCTTTCTTTTTTTTTTTTTTTGAGGTGAATTTTTCCACCTTGTTGTTTTGTCCAGAAAAGAATAGATGAATGAGAGGACAAAATGCTAAAAAAGTAACAACGACCCCAGAAAAATATACACTAACCAAATCAGAAGACACCCAAAACCAGGGGAAGAAGAAAGGGGAAAAAAAAAAAAGTATATGATCAGTCTGGTATATAGAACAAAGCCACGTGCTAGATTTTGGGTATATTTTTGCTGTTAGAAGAAACTGCCTCCCAAAATTTTAAAGAAAGAAAAACTTATATATAAAAATATAAGGGTAGGTGCGTCTGGGTGGTTCAGTGGGTTAAGCCTCTGCCTTCAGCTCGGGTTGTGATCTTAGGGTCCTTAGATCAAGCCCTGCATTGGGCTCTCCACTCAGCAGGGAGCCTACTTCCCCCTCTCTCTCTGCCTGCTTCTCTGCCTATTTGTGGTCTTTGTCTGTCAAATAAATAAATAAAACCTTAAAGATATATATAAGGGTAAATATGATGAAGAGATAGAATATAACTTTAAAAATGAAAATTAAAAAGATTTTTAACAAGGAATTGATATGATGTTGGTTGAAAAAAAGAAGAAATTTTTCAAAAAAGAAAGAAAATTTAAAAAATTAACTTTGAAAGACTAAAGAATCATGGGGAAAAAGCCATGAATTCTATGTGCTCTATTCTTCTAGTGCTGGAGTTTTGCAGTTCTCATTGATCCATAAACGTTGTCTTGCCTAGATATTCTTCCTGATCTTCTGGGAGAGGAGACTTTTGCAGTGATTCGCCAATGTCTTTGCCCCAGGCAGAATTGTACCACCCTTGCCAGGGCCCAGGCTAAGTAATCTGTTTAGGTTTGCTCTCAGTAGCTTTTGTTCCCTGAAAGCTTTAAGTATAGGTTTGGAGGACAAGAGTGCAAATCTCAGTCTCCCAATCTGCAGCCCTGGAGGAGGGGAGAACTCTGAGTCTCACTCCTCAGTGAGTTCTCAAAGAAAAGTAGTCAACATTCCTGTCTCCCTAGACTCTGGCCACACTTCATGTCACCTGGTCTGTGACTGCTTTTCTATCTCTAGTGCATGACCCCATTTGGAGTCTCCAAACCCAGCAGGTTCCTGCAGTATGCCTCTGTGCCCCTCATCCTGGGGGAGGAAAAGGAGTCTCCCCAGATATGTCATTTATTGGGTCCCTGCTTGAAGAGTAGTAGCCTGACTGTGCTGCAGGTCATGGTTTATGGCATCTCTGAGCTGAGAGCCCAGTCCTTGGCTCCATTTTTGCAGCCCTGCTGCCTTCCCCACTCTGATACCTGGGAGTTCTGCCACATTCAGACACCCCTGGTCTTTCTGTGACCTTGAGGGTCCGGAGACCACGTTGTTCCAGTGAAGTTCCACCCCCCACTTTGCCAATGGAGATACATCCCTCAGTGGAACAGACTTCTAAAAGTTTTGATTTTGTGCTCTGCTGCTCTATCACTTGCTGGTAGCTGGCTGGCAGAGGCTCCCTCCCCCCACTGTCTGTCCTCCCAAATATTGCCTTGGATTCACTTCTCCACACATACTACCTTTCCAGAATATGGTAGCTTTACTGTTCATAGAATTGCTGCTATTCTTTCTTCAATCTCCTGTTGAGTTTGTAGGTATTCAGAATGCTTTGGTAACTATCTTGCTGAATTCCTGGGGCCAGGAAAAATTTAGGTCTCCTACTCCTTCACCATCTTGCTTCTCCCCCAGGAGGCTGTTGTTCTGATTGACCCAGAGTGGCCTGACCATCCCAGAGGTCACCATGATTCCCATCAGAGAGCTGTGAGAGAGAGTCTCACACAGACATGTATGCCCCATGGACCCAAGTAAATGATACCTCTTTGCAGACCCAACTGCTTCATACTGAAGCTCCTCTCCTGCTCCTGACTCCCTGTTGCAACCTTAGAGGTCCTGCATTTGTCAAATGCAACAGATGTGCTCTGGGTACCAGATTCCAGAGGATCTTCTCCAAGACCCACACAATGCTGATTTTTAGCCACAGCCCTTAACAAAAAGACATCAGCAGGAACTTCAACACCTTGATCATTTTTCTTCCTCTTAGTATTAACTACAGGACAAATCTGAACTCATCCCTGTTCATCACGTCTGTCTCCAGGCTCCTCACCAGCACCATAAACTCTGTGCTTCTTCAAAGGCTGTGGCATCAATAAAAATTTATCTATTGAACAAGAATTCAATTTCAGGGAAGACAAATTCTGCTTCCATTTACTTTAGAGCAGCATTGACATTTTAGAAATAGATAGATTGCTACTAAAATCAAACTTTTTGTTACTAATGAAATTGGATTTTCTTAAGGCTCCATAAAATGTTCAAGAAGTACAGCTGTGCAGTCACTCTGGCATCAAGCTTCCAAGGCAAGTGAATGATATTGTGCCTGCTGTGTGACAGAACTTCCTGCCCTGTTCAGGTCATTAAGATTATCTGAAGACAAGTTTATAGTTTCCCTTGGAAATTATGGCCATGAAATTCTCCTAAAAGTTCATATTTCCTCAAGTTCTTTCTGTTTTTTTAAACTTCAGCACTCATGCACTAAAATGTACCTAAAAAACGTGTCTCCTTAATATCCTTGTCCCATAGGTAAAACAACTGCATTCTAGTGCACATGCATGGCTTACCCAGCTCACATCTTCAACTTGAGTCAGAGTTATGGGTAGAGCATTTTTTCAGCTGCCATGTCACTCATCTCAGTTGGCCATCAATTCTGTAATTTGGAAACTTCCAATTATTTTTTATAGATGCTACTTCTAGTCCTTTCAACTTCATTCATTCATTAATTTAACCAACCCTCATCAATGGTCACTGATGGCCTGGACTCCATATTGGGTTTGGGAGACCTCAAAAGTGATTAGACACATAACAAAATATAATATTGTCTGAATTCCTTGCCTACAAACTTGTCATATGTAATATAATGCTATGAGCCATAATTGCAGAACAGCCATTTTCATTAACTCATTTAGGTAGTTGAGACTTAGCTCAGACCTAGTAATTGGCTGATATTTATGATGGCATTTAGCTACGATAACACATATCACAAAAGTTTCTATTGTTAACTTCATACACTAAAGTTTTGAGATTTTCACCCATTTATTATTCTATATCATCAAGATTTCTTGTTCAAAACAAGTCTGTTTTAAGAGAAGTGGTCTTAATGGGGAGCTTCTTAAATTCTGTGTCTAAGAGTAACCACCAACATAAAAACAAAAAAACACCAACATAAAAAAGGCTTCTAGCAGCTTTTCCCTTGTAAAAGGATGTCCTTACTAACATGGAGACATTTCATATTAGCACCATAGGAATAGAAGTTAAATTCTTATGCCTTTTATTTTTTAAATTTTGAAGGAGAAGTTAAGCTAGAAAAATTTTTATGATTTTTTTTTTATTTTTACATTTATCTTAGAGTCATATATTTGTTCATTAGAGCCATTGTAATTGCTTTTATTTTGTAGTTTTATCAGTATTATCCAAGATTGGAAGATATATGTGATTCAGCAGTATTTCAAACTATTTTACAGTATCATTAGAAATTACATATTTTAGTCTAGGATTTTTTTTCTTTTTAAATTTATGTGCATTTTATGGAAAATAGATGTAGATTCAAGATTTATTTATACTTACAGTCCTTCAAATAGAAGAGTTTTCACAAACAGTGCATTTCTTTGGGCCCCAAAAGATCTATCTTAGATCAGAGCAGTTTTCTAATTCAGCTAAGTGCCTCATTTCTCATACAGGGAAAGTTGGGGAAATATGGATCTCCTATCTGTGCTGTTAGGGAACCCATCATTTTTTTTCTAAAGATAAATAATAAATCATTTTTCTAGCAGGTTTAAATTTTATGAAGTATTCAAAATTCAATAACATTTATGGCTCCAAGTAATCTAGGAGACTCTTAAAAGAGTTTATCTCCTGGCCTTCTGAAAGCACAGTCCAATAACATAGACTTGTGTCAGGGGTTTAAAGACCAACAGACAAGAAGTACTATGAGATACTTATCAAATAGTCAGTATTGACAAAGGAAACTGAGTTTTGCAAATAGCAGAAGAGAGCCCTTTGAGTTACAATTCATTTATTTTTTAAATATTTATTTACTTATTTGAAAAAGAGAGCATGTGCAATTAGGGGGAGGGGCAGAGGGAAAGAATATCTAAACAGACTCCCACTGAGCATGCAGACCAATGTGGGGCTTGATCTCACAACCTATGAGATCAGCACCTGAGCCCAAATGAAGAGTCAGGTGACTCAGCCAGCCAAGCACTCTTAAAGTTCCTTTAAAAATGAATTTCATGTTTTCAAATTAAGAACTGCAGAACTATTGAGAAAGAAATCCTCAAAAGTAAAACAATATGAACTTAAAATGTAAAAGGAAGAAAATATTATTTGATTTAGTAAAAAATCAGATTTTTAGAATATTTTTTGAACATCACTTTTTCAAGAACAGTAGTATACTCATTATAAGTTAACATAAAAGTCAATTGCAGACTTCTACTTCCAGGAAGATGAAGTAGATATATTTGGCCCTATGTTTCCCAGTAGGTACAACAAAAATCTGGATGTTATACAAGACAAAATGTAAGAAAACACATAGAGGTGGAGGAAAGACAGACTGACTAGAGAATTTGGGACACAAGAGATAACATAATACTGAAGTTTCTTGATTTTCATTTTACTTCATATTCCAGATGTGGAGCTGAAGAAATGGGAAACCCAGAAATGCCAAGCAATGTGGACTAGGGGAAAAACAAAAGCCTACTCTCTGCTCTGTGGATAAATGGATAAGGAAATGTGGTCTATACATATAATGGACTATCACTTATTCTTAAAAAAATAAAAGAAGGAGAAGAAGGAGAAGGAAAAGAAGAAGGAGGAGGAGGAGGCAGAGGAGGAGAAGAAACTTCTAGCACATGCTACAACATGGAAGAAACTTGAAGACATTCTACAAAGTCAGTAAAAGAAGTCAGCCACAAAAAGACACATGTTGTATGATTCCAATTATATGAGGTACCTAAAGTAGTCAAATTCATAGACACAGAGAGTAGAATGATGCCAGGGACTGATGGTAGAGAAGAGATGAAGAATTGTTTTTTAATGGGTATAAAGTTTTAGTCTTGGAAATTGATTGCTCAACAATGTGAATATACAAATGTACTTAACATTGCTGAACTGTATACCTAAAAATGATTAAGACTATAAGCCACAATTAAAAAATTTTTTTTTGCTCTCTAAACAAAGATCTAGGAAAGGACTTCATCTCCCCTGTACCCCTACACACACACACACACACACACACACACACACACACAACTAGGATGATGCTAAAAACGTCTGAGTAGCAATCTGAGACTTTCACCTTTGCTAAACAGTGACCTAGCCCAATCCCTTGAAGTGTCAGTGTGGATGATCCTGGGATTTTACCTTTACCTGATGGGAATGCAGAAGCACACTGCCTTCCCTGCATAATTGACATTGAGGAAGTCAACTAAACCAGAGGCATAAATAAGATCTGGGATCTTGAAACATAATAATAAAATGTCAGTCAAAAATTCAATTAAAATCATTCATTATAACTAGAACTAGGAAGATCTTAAACTGGGCCACAGTACAATGAATGGATCCCAAAATGAAGGTGACAGATCTATTAGAATTATCTGAAAAAGATTTTAAAGCAGCCATTGTAAAAATGCTTCAACTAGCAATTACAAACATGCTTGAAAACAAGTGAAAAAGTCTCAAAAAAAAAAAAGAAATGAAAACACAAAGAAGAACCCAATGAAACTTTTAGAACTGAAAAATTTGTAACTGGAAATAAAAAGCTCTGTCAGTTGTCTCAACAGCATAATGGAGGGTGCAGAAAAGAGAATTAGTAAGCTGAATGATAGAACAAAAGAAATTACCCTACCTAAACAAAGGAAAGGGGTGCCTGGGTAGCTCAATCAGTTAAGCACCTGCTTGGGGCATAGGTCATGATCCAGGAGTCCTCGGGTTGAGACCTTCATTGGGAAATCCCTGCTCAGCAAGGAGTCTCCTTCTTCCTCTCCCTCTGTTCCTCCCCCAGTTCATTCTGTTTCTCCCTTGCTTGCTCTCTCTCTCTCAAATAAATAAATAAAAATATTTTCTTTAAAAATGAAGAAAAATAAAGAAAGAAGAGAAAATGACTAGGGGAAAATACATAATCTCAAAAACTTGTAAGAGTAAAGCAACAAAAAAACTAATTCTGTTATCCTTTTTCTGAAGAAAATGAGAAAAAGTGTAGGGTTGAAAAGGTACTCAAGGAAATAATGGCCCAAATATCCCAATTTGGCAGAAGACAAAAACTTACAGATTCAGAAAGTTAAGTAACTCTCAAACAAGAAAAATTTAAATAATTCTATACCAAGGCATATCAGTGTCAAATTTCTCAAAACTAAAGACAAGAAAAAAATCTTTAAAGCAGCAAGAGAGGAACAATAGGAATGACAGTATATTTCCCATGAAAAATTGTATACACCAGAGACCAGAGCAAAGGAACATGTGCCAAACAACAAAGCTCCCAGGTGAAGGAAAAAAAAAAAAGATGGAAATGAAAAGATAAAGGGACAAACTCATAATTGTAGGTGGAGATTTAAACCTTGAACTCTCTCTCAACAACTGATAGAATAACTAGACAGAAAATCAACAAGTATACAGAGAATTCAACATCATCAATGGGACCTAATCAAATTTGTAAAATACTTCAACCAACAGCATCAGAATACAGATTCTTTCCAAAAGCCTATGGAATACATACTGAGATGGACTATATCCTTCACCATAAAACAAACCTTAAAAATGTAAAAGAATTAAAATCTATTCAAATTATGTTTTATAACCACAAGGAAATCAAACAAGAAATTCATGACAGAAAGATGACAGGAAAATCTCTAAACACTTGAAAGTTAATTATTATACTTCTAATTAACACATGGGTCAAAGATAAACTCTCAATTGAAAAAAATATATTAAACTGAATGAAAATAAAAATAAAACAGGGGAGGAGTCAAGATGGCAGAGAAGTAGCAGGCTGAGACGACATCAGTTAGCAAGAGATCAGCTAGATAGCTAATCAAACTATTGTGAACACCTACAAATCCAACAGGAGATCGAAGAGAAGAGCAACAATTCTAGAAACAGAAAATTGACTACTTTCTGAAAGGTAGGAAAGGCAGAGAAGTGAATCCAAAGTGACAGAAAGATAGACCACTGAGGGAGGGGCCAGCTCCCGGTAAGCGACAGAACAATGGAACACAAAATCAGGACTATTAAAAGTCTGCTCCACTGAGGGACATTCCTCCAGAGGCTAAGCTGGGGTGACCCCACATGGGGTCAGCATGGCCCCAGGTCCCACAGGGTCACAGAAGGATTGGGGGTGTCTGAGTGTCATAGAGCTCACAGGTATTAGAGCAGAGAAGCTGGCCACAGAGACAGAGCTGAGGAGTGAGCTCTCAACTTGGGGTTACCTTGAACTGGTCACAGGCTGGGTGAGCTCGGAGCACAGCCAGAGGCCAGGGAGATGGGAGGGATTGAGCGCTTTTCTCTGAGGGCACACTGAGGAATGAGGCCCTGAGCTCTCAGCTCCTCTGGGCCAGAGATTGGGAGACCACCATTTTCATTCCTGTCCTCCAGAACTCTACAGAAAGCGTTCAGGGAACAAAAGCTCCCAAAAGCAAACCTGAGCAGATTACTTAGCCTGGCCCCTGATAAGGGCAGTGCAATTCCGCCTTGGACAAAGACAGTTGAGAATAACTACAATAGGCCCCACCCCCAGAAGATCAACAAGAAATCCGCCAAGACCAAGTTCACTTACCAAGGAGAACACCAGAATTCCAGAGGAGGAGAAAGCAAAGCATGGAATTCATGGCTTTCTCCCCATGATTCTTTAGTCTTTCAGTTAATTAATTTTTTAAATTTTATTTCTTTTCTTCTGCCAATTTTTTTAACTTTTACCCTTTCCCCTTTTAACATTTTTAACTAGTTTATCTTAATAATAACTTTCATTAAAAAATAATAATCTTTTTTGAACCTTCAATATTATAGTCATATTTTATCCTCATTGTATCTAACTTTATTTTTTGTATACACATAGGGCTTTTTCTTCTAAAAAATTTGGGGTGCAACATCTTCTAATAGATCAAAATATACCCTAAATCTAGCTCCGGGCTTGTTCTAGTCTCCAGCCCGAGCAATTTCTCTCCACTCTCTTTTTCTTTATTCTCCCAACCAACTTACTTTATCAACTCCTTTTTTAGAAATTTAAATTTTAATTACCTTTATAGGCATATCCCATCCCTTCATTATGTTTACACTTAAATATGAATTTTTATTCTTTAAAATTTTGGGAGGTAGCTTCTTCTAAGAGACATAAATACTCCCAAAATTAAGTGGGTGACCCTGTTCTAGTCACCAGTCTAATATATATATATTTTTTTCTTTTTTACATTTTTTCTTTATTTGTTTTCTTTTTTTTTTTTAATTTTTTTTCTGAACTTCTTTTTATCTCCTTTATCCCCCCCACTATTTGGGGTCTCTTCTGATTTGATTAAATCACATTTTCCTGGGGCCTTTGCCACCCTTTTAGTATTTCATTTGCTCCTTCATATATTCTAATCTAGACAAAATTACAAGGCGGAAAAATTCACCACAAAAAAAAAAGAACAGGAGGCAGTACCGAAGGCTAGGGACCTAATCAATACAGACATTGGTAATATGTCAGATCTAGAGTTCAGAATGATGATTCTCAAGGTTCTAGCCAGGCTCAAAAAAGGCACGGAAGATATTAGAGAAACCCTCTCTGGAGAGTTAAAAGCCCTTTCTGGACAAATAAAAGAACTAAAATCTAACCAAGTTGAAATAAAAAAAAGCTACTGATGAGGTGCAAAAAAAAAAAAAAATGGAGGCTCTTACTGCTAGGATAAATGAGGCAGAAGAAAGAATTAGTGATATAGAAGACCAAGTGACAGAGAATAAAGAAGCTGAGCAAAAGAGAGACAAACAACTACTGAACCAGAAGGGGGGGATCTGAGAGATAAGTGACACCATAAGATGAAAAAACATTAGAATAATTGGGATTCCAGAAGAAGGAAGAGATGGGGAGCAGAAGGTATATTGGAGAGAATTATTGTAGAGAATTTCCCTGATATGGCAAAAGGAACAAGCATCAAAATCCAGGAGGTGCAGAGAATCCCCCTCAAAATCAATAAGAATAGGTCCACACTCCATCACCTAATAGTAAAATTTGTAAGTCTTAGTGACAAAGAGAAAACTCTGAAAGGAGCCTGGAAAAAGAAGTCTGTAACATACAGTGGTAAAAATATTAGACTGGCAGTGGACTTATCCACAGAGACCTGGCAGGCCAGAAAGAATGGGCATGATACATTCAGAGCACTATATGAGAAAAACACGCAGCCAAGAATATATAAACAGCTAGGCTATCATTAAAAATAGAAGGCATGATAAAAAGATTCCAGGACAAAAAAAAAAAAAAAAAACTGAAAGAATTTACAAACACCAAATCAGCTTTACAGGAAATATTGAAAGGGGTCCTCTAAGAAAAGGGAGACCCTAAAAGTAGTAGATCAGAAAGGAACAGACAATATACAGTAACAGTCACCTTACAGGCAATACAATGGCACTAAATTCATATCTCTCAATAGTTACCCTGAATGTAAATGGGTTAAATGTCCCAATCAAAAGACACAGGGTATCAGAATGGATAAAAAAAAAAAAAACAAAACCCATCAGTATGCTGCCTACAAGAAACTCATTTTAGACCTGAAGACACGTCCAGATTGAAAGTGAGGGGGTGGGAAACAATTTACTATGCTAATGGCCGTCAGAAGAAAGCTGGGGTGGCAATCCTTATATCAGATCAATTAGATTTTAAGCCAAAGACTATAATAAGAGATGAGGAAGGACATTACATCATACTCAAAGGGTCTGTCCAACGAGAAGATCTAACAATTTTAAATATCTATTCCCCTAACATGGGAGCACCCAACTATATAAACCAATTAATAACAAAATCAAAGAAACACATCGACAATAATGCAATAATAGTAGGGGATTTTAACACCCCCCCTCACTGAAATGGACAGATCATCCAAGCAAAAGATCAATAAGGAAATAAAGGATTTAAATGACACACTGGACCAGATGGTATATTCAGAACATTCCATCCCAAAGCAACAGAACACACATTCTTCTCTAGTTCACATGGCACATTCTCCAGAACAGATCACATCCTGGGTCATAAATCAGGTCTCAACAGGTATCAAAAGATTGGGATCATTCCCTGCATATTTTCAGACCACAATGCTCTGAAGCTAGAACTCAATCACAAGAGGAAATTTGGTGAAATCAAATACATGGAGTCTAAACAGCATCCTTCTAAAGAATGAATGGACCAACCAGGAAATTAAAGAAGAATTGAAAAAATTCATGGAAACAAATGATAATAAAAACACAACAGTTCAAAATCTGTGGAACACAGCAAAGGCAGTCCTGAGAGGAAAATATATAGCGATACAAGCCTATCTCAAGAAACAGGAAAGGTCTCAAATACACAACCTAACCCTATACCTAAAGGAGCTTGAGAAAGAACAACAAAGAAAGCCTAAACCCAGCAGAAGAGAAATCATAAATATCAGAGCAGAAATCAATGAAATAGAAACAAACAAACAAACAAAAAAACAAGAAAAAATAAACAATAGAACAAATCAAGGAAACTAGGAGCTGGTTCTTTGAGAGAATTAATAAGATTGATAAACCCCTGGCCAGACTTATCAAAAAGAAAAGAGAAAGGGCCCAAATAAATAAAATCATGAATAAAAGAGGAGAGATCACAACCAACACCAAAGAAATATAAACAATTATAGGAACATATTATGAGAAACTCTATGCCAACAATTTCAACAATTTGGAAGAAATGGATGCATTCCTAGAGACATGTAAACTACCACAACTGAACCAGGAAGAAATAGAAAACCTGAACAGACCCATAACCAGTAAGAAGATTGAAACAGTCATCCAAAATCTCCAAACAAGCAAAAGCCCAGGGACAGACGGCTTCTCAGGGGAATTCTACCAAACATTTAAAGAAGAATTAATTCCTATTCTTCTGAAACTGTTCCAAAAAATAGGAATGGAAGGAAAACTTCCAAACTCATTTGATGCGGCCAGCATCACCTTGATCCCAAAACCAGACAAGGAGCTCATCAAAAAAGAGAATTACAGACCAATACCCTTGATGAACACAGATGCAAAAATTCTCACCAAAATACTAGCCAATAGGATCCAACAGTACATTAAGAGGATTATTCACCACGACCAAGTGGGACTTCTTCCAGGGCTGCAAGCTTGTTTCAACATCCACAAATCAATCAATGTGATACAATGCATTAATAAAAGAAAGAACAAGAACCATACGATACTCTCACTAGATGCTGAAAAAGCATTTGACAAAGTACAGCATGACTTCCTGATCAAAACTCTTCAAAGTGCAGGGATAGAGGGCACACACTTCAATATTATCAAAGCCATCTATGAAAAACCCACCACAAATATCATTCTCAATGGAGAAAAACTCAGAGCTTTTCCACTGAGGTCAGGAACACCGGATGGATGTCCATTATCACCACTGCTATTCAACATAGTACTAGAAGTCCTAGCCTCACCAATCAGACAACAAAAAGAAATTAAAGGTATCCAAATTGGCAAAGAAGAAGTCAAACTATGACTCTTTGCAGATGATATAATACATGTGGAAAACCAAAAAGACTCCACTCCAAAACTGCTAGAACTTGGACAGGAATTCAGTAAAGTGTCAGGATATAAAATCAATGCACAGAAATAAGTTGCATTTCTTTACACCAACAGCAAGACAGAAGAAAGAGAAATTAAGGAGTCTATCCCATTTATAATTGCACCCAAAATCATAAGATACCTAGGAATAAACCTAATCAAAGAGGCAAAGAATCTATACTCAGAAAACTATAAAGTACTCATGAAAGAAATTGAGGAAGACACAAAGAAATGGAAAAAATCTTCCATGCTCCTGGATTAGAAGAACAGATATTGTGAAAGTGTCTATGCTACCTAAGGCAATCTACACATTTAATGTAATCCCTATGAAAACACATCTAATTTTTTTAAAGAAATGGAACAAATAATCCTAAAATTTATATGGAACCAGAAAAGACCTTGAATAGCCAAAGGAATATTGAAAAAGAAAGCCAAAGTTGGTGGCATCACAATTCCAGACTTCAAGCTCTATTACAAAGCTGTCATCATCAAGACAGTATGGTACCGGCACAAAAAGAGACACATAGATCAATGGAACAGAATAGAGAGCCCAGAAATAGAATTTCAACTGTATGGTCAACTAATTTTCGACAAAGCAGGAAAGAATGTCCAATGGAAAAAAGGCAGCCTCTTCAACAAATGGTGTTGGGAAAATTGGATAGCCACATGCATAAAAATGAAATTGGACCATTTCCTTACACCACACACAAAAATAGACTCACAATGAATGAAGGACCTCAATGTGAGAAAGGAATCCATCAAAATCCTTGAGAACAGATGCAGCAACCTCTTTGACCTCAGTTGCAGCACCTTCTTCCTAAGAACATCGCCAAAAGCAAGGGAAGCAAGGGCAAAAATGAACTAATGGGATTTCATCAAGATCAAAAGCTTTTGTACAGCAAAGGAAACAGTCAACAAAACCAAAAGACAGCTGAGAGAATGGGAGAAGATATTTGCAAATGACATATCAGATAAAGGGCTAGTATCCAAAATCTATAAAGAGCTTAGTAAACTCAACACCCAAAGAACAAATAACCCAATCAAGAAATGGGCAGAGGACATGAACAGACATTTCTGCAAAGAAGACATCCAGATGACCAACAGACACATGAAAAAATGCTCCACATCAGTCGGCATCAGGGAAATACAAATTAAACTACAATGAGATACCACCTCACACCAGTCAGAATGGCTAAAATGAACAAGTCAGGAAATGACAGATGCCGGTGAGGATGCAGAGAAAGGGGAACCCTCCTACACTTTGGTGGGAACGCAAGCTGGTGCAACCACTCTGGAAAAGAGCATGGAGGTTCTGCAAAAAGTTGAAAATAGAGCTACCCTATGACCCAGCAATTCCACTACTGGGTATTTACCCTAAAGATACAAATGTAGTGATCCAAAGGGGCACATGCACCCGAATGTTTATAGCAGGAAGGTCCACAATAGCCAACCTATGGAAATAACCTAGATGTCCATCAACAGATGAATGGATAAAGAAGCTGTGATATATATATATATATATATATATATATATATATATATATATATACACACACACACACAATGGAATACTATGCACCATCAAAAGAAATGAAATCTTGCCATTTGCAATGACGTGGATGGAACTAGAGGATATTATGCTTAGGGAAATAAGTCAGTCAGAGAAAGACAACTGTCATATGATCTCCCTGATATGAGGAAGTGGAGATGCAACATGGGGGGCTTTGGGGGGTAGGAAAAGAATAAATGAAAAAAGATGGGATCGGGAGGGAGACAAACCATAAGAGACTCTTAATGTCACAAAACAAACTGAGGGTTGCTGGGGGGAGGGGGGTGGGGAGAGGGTGGTGGGGTTAGGGACTTGGGGAGGTTATGTGCTATGGTGAGTGCTGTGACGTGTGTAAACCTCGCGATTCACAGACCTGTACCCCTGGGGCTAAAAATACGTTACATATTTATTAAAACTTTTTTAAAAAATGTCAAAACCTGTGGAACATAGCTAAAGCAGTGATGAAAGGGAAATTTATAGCACTAAATCCATATATTAGAAAAGAGAAAAACTCTAAAATCAATAATCCAAGCTCCTAACTCAAACACCAAGAAAAATGAAGCAAAGAAAACCCAAAGCTATAGTAGGAAGGATCAAATAGATTAATATGAAAACAGAAAACAATAATCAATAAAAAGGTGTTTCTTTGAAAACAGAGAGAATAAATTAAAAAAGAGAATCTTTGAAAACATAGATAATCAGTAAAACAAAGGTGATTCTTCGACAAACCTTTAACAAGACTAAAGAAGGGACGCCTGGGTGGCTCAGTTGGTTAAGCGGCTGCCTTCGGCTCAGGTCACGATTCCAGTGTCCTGGGATCGAGTCCCACATCGGGCTCCTTGCTCGGCAGGGAGCCTGCTTCTCCCTCTGCCTGTGCTTGCTTGCTCTCTCTCCTTCTCTCTCTGTCAAATAAATAAAATAAAATCTTTAAAAAAAAAGACTAAAGAAAAAGATACAAATTATGAATATAAGGAATGAAATGGGTTATCACTACTACAAATACTGTATGCATCACAAGGCTAATAGTGGAATACAATTGTCAACTCTACTCATAAATTTGGTAACTAGAAGAAATGAACCAATTCCTTGAAAAACAAAACTGCAACAAGTTCTCATAGAAAGTAGATAATTTGTAGAGCCTATAACTATTAGGAAAATTGAATTCATAATTTTAAAACTGTCTAAAAACAAATTTCCAGGTTTATATGTTTTCACTGAAGAATTCTACCAAATGTTTATTAAGAAATCAAAATCAATTCTACACTATCTCTTCAGAAAATAGAATAGGGAACACTTCCCAATTCATTTTATAAAGTATTACTCGATATGAAAACCAGACAGATATTCCCAAAAAAAAATAAAAAAGGAAGAAAGAAAACTACATGCCAATATCCCTTGTGAACATAAACAAAGAAAAAAGTTTAAAAAAAAAAATTAGACATCACAAGGATAATAGTGGGACACTATGATCTGGGCAGGTGAGGGGGGCAAATTATAGCACTGACTGCATACATTAGAAAAGAGAAAAGTCTCAATAATCTATGCTCCCAACTCAAAAACTAAGAAAAATTCACAAAAAACCTTTTAACAAAATATTAGCAAATAAAATAAGTAATATATAAAAATAATTGTACACAACTGTGAATTGAGTTTATTCCATAGATGCAAAGTTGATTCAATATTCAAAATTCAATCTACCCCATTAACAGTATAAAAAAGGGCAATCACATGATTTATTAATTGAGGCAAGAAAATAATTTGACACAATTTAACACCTATTCATGATAAAAGCTCATTGAAAATATAGGAATAGGTGAACCTGGGTGGCTCAGTCATTAAGCATCTGTTTTTGGCTCAGGTCATGATCCCATGGTCCTGGGATCAAGCCCCACATCAGGCTCCCTGCTAGGTGAGAAGACTGCTTCTCCCTCTCCCACTCCCCTGCTTGTGTTCCTGCTCTTACTATCTCTCTCTCTGTCACATAAGTAAATAAAATCTTTAAAAAAAAAGAAAATGTAGGAATAGCAAATATATATATAATATATATATGTGCATATACATATATATATATAAAGAGCTCCTACAAAAACCTATAGCTCACATTATACTTATTGGTGGAAGACTGAATGCTTTTCCTTTTAGATTATTAATAAGTCAGGGACTTCTGTTCCCACTATTTTAATTAAACATAGAATTGGAAGTTCTATCATGTGCAATAAGATAAGCGAGGGAATAAAAGACATACAGACCAAAAAGAAAGACAATAAACTGTCACTATTTGTAGATGGCATGATTGTCTATGTGGACAATCCCCCCCAAAAAAATCTACAAAAACAAAACAACAACAACAAAAAGAAAAAAAAAAAAAAAAAAAAAAAAAAAGCAAAACCAACCTCCTACAACCAGTGAGTTCAGCATGATTCACTATAAATACACAAAAATCAATTTTATTTTTATATACTAGCAACGAATACATGGACACCAAAATTAAAAATAAATATCATTTACAACTACTCAAAAAATTAAATACTTCAGAGTAAATTTAATGAAGTGTGTATAGGACTTATATGCTGAAAACTGTAAAACACTCATAAAAAGATCAAACACAATTTAAATATAAGGAGAGACATATGATATTCATGATTTGGGAAAGTCAACATAATGATGACATTAATTCTCTTTAAACTGATAGACAAGTTTAACAGAATTCCTATAAAAATCCCAGAAAGTTTCTTTTTTATATATATTTTATTTATTTATTTGAGAGAAAGAGAATGAGTGGGGGAAGAAGGGGCTGAGGGAAAAACAGGCTCCCTGCTGATCATGGAGCCTAACATGGACTGAACTAGATTCCAGAACCGTGAGATCATGACTTGAACTGAAGTCAGATGCTTAACTGACTGCCACCCAGGCACCCCAGAACGTTTATTTTTCTTTAGGTGTCAGCAAGATTTTTCTAAAATGTATGTGGAATATGTGCTCTCCTTAATACCCACCACCAGGAGTACTAGGTGTTTTATGTAAACAATGAATCTTGGAACACTACATCAAGGAAAGGAATAAATGAAACAAGATGGGATCAGGAGGGAGACAAACCAAAACAGACTCTTAATATCATAAACAAACTTAATATCATAAAACAAAATATCATAAAACATGGGGCAGGAGGGAGGGGTGTCGGGAGAGGGTGGTGGGGTTACATTATATGTTTATATAAAAAATCTTAAAAAAATAAATAAAAAATAAAAATAAAAAAACTAATGATGTATTGTATGATGACCAACATAATACAATAAACATAATAAATAAATAAATAAAATGTGGAAAATCAAAACAGCTAAAATACAAATAAGATTCTAAACTTATATAAAAAGGCAAAGCTGAAACAACTTTGAAAAAGAAGATAAAGTGGGGAAACTGCACATTTCAAGACATTCTATGACTATAGTAATACAAAATTGGATAGTATTGGTGAGAGGATAAAATTACAGATAAGGAAAACAGAATAAAGAAAAGAAACTTGACCTCAGTTTCACATTTTATTCAAAAATTAACTCAAAATGGGTTATAGACTTAAAAGTAAAACATAAAACCACAAAGGTTTTGGGGGGAAAAAATGGAAAGAAAATCTTCTGGATCTAGGACTGAACAAAATGTTCTTATTCTTGATGTCAAAAGCATAATCCATTAAAGTAAAAATTTATATACTGGACTTTACAGCTTTGGAGTTTTCCATTCCAGTAACTGCCTCACTTGGGACTTCTCCTGAGCTCACAGTTGTTCTTTGTTTGCTTATTTTAAACCCTTTAAAGTAATTTTTCTTTGAAGGAGACACTCTCATCCTTTCAAGGCTATGCATACTCAGTTTATTAATTTGTGTACCAAATATGACCCGAGCACCTAGATATATATACCACATTCTGTACAAGCCCAGATACAAAAAATAGGAATAAGATCAAGTCTCTGTTTTGAGATTAATAGATCTGGGGAGAAACATACCACAAGCGCTATGTGCAGTGAAACAGAGGGGAAAGAGGCCCACATAGTATGGGAGCACGAAGGCTGGTGTCTCCTGGACACCTGGAGAAGTCTGAGTGGGTCTTGAGGATGGATGGGCACTCAAGAAGGCACTCTGGGTGACCTGCTAGTATGAGTTTGGGAGGCACACAAGGACATAAGGCATACTTGTGTAATAGAATGAGGCCAAGAACAGAACTGTGGATGGAGGTGAGGCTGGGGAGGGATGCTGGGGTAAGAAAGCATGCCGAGCTTAGGAGACTGAGCCTTTTTGGCACTGAAGACCCATAAGGCCTTTTAAGCAGGGTAGTTCAGGCTATCATAACAAAACTACCAGACACTGGGTGGCTGAACAACAGAAACTTATTTCTGGAAGCTACAAAGTGTAAGATCAAGGTCTGGTAGGGCTCAATTTCTTCTGATAGTGCCCTTCTGGGTTGCAGATGACTGTCTTCTCTCTATGTTCCCACATGGTGGAGAGAGAACCCTGGTGTCTCTTCTTCAAGATTCTGTTGGATCAGGACTCCACCTTATTACCTCATTTAACCTTAAGTATTTCCTTAAAAGCCCCATCTCCAAATATGACCACTCTGTATTTTATAATGTAATGATGATGATAAGGTTTGATGTGGGAAACAAAGGCAGAAGAAAAATTGTTAAATTTCTTTACTACCTAGAGCCCAATGACAGTCCCTGAAACAGGCAGAATGACATTCCTCTAGGGAGTCAACTGCCTTGCTGTTGACACTTTGCTAAGGGCAAAAAACAATCCTAGCTTGACCCACCACTCCTACCCCCTCCAGATCCTGTAAGCCTACCTTAACATATAAAATTTCTTTTGGAAACTTTATCTCTACCTCCCAAGATACATGTTGACAATCATCACCCAAGTATATGGCCCACTGATAAACATCTGAAGTGTCTCTTGACTAAGGTTTTATTAGACAGTAATAAATGACCTTTTCCTGATAGCTAGCCCTATCAAGGTCCTGGAATTTTGCTTCTAAAATTCCTTAGAAACTTAGGCTATCCTTAACCCCTTCCCAACTTAAAAGTATATAATGGGCCACTTCTCATGACCCCAATACAGCTCTTTCTGCCCATGGGTCCTGTCCCTTTGCTTAAAATAAAATCACCTTTTTGCACCAAAGATATCTCAAGAATTCTTTCTTAACTGTTGGCTTTGAACCCTAATGTCTTTTTTACACCCAGGATGATGATGATGATCAGAGGTTAAGTCTTCAGCATGTGAATTTGGGTGGACACAAACATTCATTCCACCACAGAAGCCATGGCCATATTTGCCATTTAAGGATACTATCAAGTGGTGACCCTGGAGCCACCACACTGACTGAGAAGGGGGGGCTGATGATAATCAGGGGGGAGGGGTGCGGTGCTGAGTGAGAAGAGGGACTGGTGATAATCAGGTTTTCATAGAGTGGGAACAGGGTTCAAAAGTCTAGGGTCATGTGAGTTAAGAATTCTTGGGGATCAACTGGATGTAGGGACAGATGAGGGAAATGCCTAAGGTTACTCTGAGACCCCTGGATTGGTCTTGCTGGGAGTGACCCTACCACCTGAGACTGGAAGGAAGAAGCTTGCTGCCCATGATCTATGGGTGGATGTTGTTCTGAGATGCACGGTGTCATTCACAAATAGGGTTGATACTTCAGGAGCAGTGGAGGTAGGTGTTGGCTCTGCCCGACATTTCCTGGCAGCTTGAGGGCATGCACACTGATTGCCAGGCATGCAAGTTATATTGATACACATACAAGGTGGACATGATCATTCCCATTTTACAGACCAGGAGACTGAGGCAGAGTTTAAGTTTCTTGGTTAAAGTAAAAAGTGAGATCCACATGATGTTGGACAGCAAAGAGGAAAGGACTAGAGACTGAAATCATAGTAGTAAAAATAAATAAATAAATAAATAAAATGATAATCTTTTTTTTTTTAAATGAAGGAAGTTGGGGCACCTGGTGGCTCAGTGGGTTAAAGCCTCTGCTTTCGGCTAGGGTCATGATCCCGGAGTCCTGGGATCAAGCCCCACATCAGGCTCTCTGCTCGGTGGGGAGCCTGCTTTCTCCTCTCTCTCTGCCTGCCTCTCTGCCTACTTGTGATCTTTGTCTGTCAAATAAATAAATAAAATATTTCTTTAAAAATGAAGGATGTTAAGCAAAAAAGCACAGAAAAGCAAAGAAAAAAAAAAAAAAAAGAAGTCTTCATCAGGGAAGGTATCAAAACAATGACAAAGCAAATTACCAGGCAGTCAAACAAAGGAGGGCAGTTTGATTTGGAGAGGACAGCTGGAGAGACCAGAAACCATTCAGGGCAGTGGGTAAAGGGGTCCAAATTCAAAACTTTCTAATCCCTGCTTTCTTCAAACAAAGCTCCTGACTCTGCTATTGTGCTCATGGATATGGCCCAGCATATTTCCCTTTCAATCTGAAGTGCGAAGGGAAACCATCCATCAGGGACTGCCACCCTGTGCTCCTTGATGGAAAAAGGTAAGAGTGCTTCAGGTGGACAATGAGCCCACTGTATGACCCTCACCCCCAGCCTTAGAGCAAAGGTCAGAGGTAGGAGGTACAGTTCAAGAAGCCCCAGGCACTGAGACACCAGGGGTTATTAGGAGGACAATGGGTTCTGCCAGGGCATGATGGGGTCAGTCATGGACAATGGGTGTGAAAGGCAATTGGGAAATTTCCAAAAACAGACCCATCTGACATTCTGCTTAGTTCAATCCCAAAGGACTTTCAATATTTGCAGCCAAAAACTACAAACAAGAGATTTTCTACTTAAGTAATGCTGGTATTTTTGCATTTATTAAGATGTTGGTATGAAGGACTGGTGGTGGGGAATCATATTCATTCCATGAACATGTTAATGAATATATTTTGGCACACCAGCCCTCTGCCAGGCTCTGTTATCTGAAGGGGTCAAAACAGGCAGGAAGATTCCTGCTCCGGGAACTGACATTCTAATCCTTTCAACTGTTAATGTTTGAGTTTCAGTGCTGGGCCTCAGGAGAGGCAGCTCTATACTATGCCAATTCCAAATAGCTCTGAGTTATTGAGGAAGCACCCGAGACCACACAAAGGTTTCTAGGTGAGCTTCCAAACCAAGGACCATGAGTCCATTCGATCTGGTACCTCTACACTGAAACACCTCAACATGTATACACTAATTTTTTATTAAAAATGACCACCAACTCCTGCACACAGTATGTTTTATACTGGAATACCTTATAAAGCATGCATTATAAGAGAATATTTAAAAAGTTGAGATACAAATATAAACAGAGGTTCTGTTTTTTTGTGGGGGGGTACCACAATGGATCAACATGAGTACACTGCCTTGAGACTCTATGATGCTCAGCCTCAATCGAGGAGAAAAGGGTTGCCAGAAACAGATCATGCAGCAGATCTTATCTCTGGAGCCTGGACTTATTTCTTTTCTTTTCTTTCTTTTTTTTTTTTTTTGTTCATTCCTTTTGTTTGTTTTTCATTCTGGCAAGCTCTGAAATAAAATAATACCAGGCCAGGAAATATATCCTAAGGATACGTCAAGATGAAAAATGAGTCCCTCTCAAGCTTTTCTTTTCCAGCAAAATAAGCTCCTTATTCTGAAATTTCCCTACTTCTTCCACCTCTGACTTCTCACCCCTGCTCATTGCCTCAGTCCAGTTTCTCATCCATGACGATTTCTGTAGGAGATTTATCAACTATCCCTTAGGTTTGCTTTGGGCTTAGCCTGTGATTTAAGAAGTATGACAAGGTTTATAATTTGTGTTCCTTCCTTGCTCTCCTAAGAAAGTCACTTTGTACTCTGACTCCCACCCACCCCACTCCTCACACCTCTGATCCTAGCAGACAACAGATGAGGCAAGAAGGCCTAAATATTAATACTTTATTTCCTGCTGCCACGACAGCTGCTCCTCTGTTTTCTCTAGACCCAACAGAAGTGAAGCAAGATTTGTGCAAGAATTGCATCTCTCTAACTTTTCAAATAATAAATAGATCTTCTTACATTTATTTTCCTGAGATTCAAGAAGGTTAAGTACCAGAAATCAAAACTCTCATATGAACTACAAGGTCTGCAATCTTCAGATTGGAGAAGAATGGATTTGGAGTGCTCAAATCCAAACAAGAGAGTGCTTACTGGGCTTCTGGGCAGAACCCTTCCAGGAGCACACAGCATGGAGCCATCCCTGAAAATTGCTTTGTGCAAAGTCATTCTAAGTACCAACAAGTATACATATTCTGCATTAAAAATACCTTTGCTCTCTCTCTTTATTTTTCTTGTGCTTATTTGTGAAATACTGAAAAACACTAAAAAGTTTTAAAAAATCGTAATCCCAGCCCATTCTCAGCAGGAAGCACATTCAGAAGGCTCAGTGCTTCTCTGGAGAGGATTCATTTTCCTTTTCCCACAGCCTCCAGCATTATGAAGAGAGGATTGACACCTTAACCTATCATTCAAGTTGCGGCCCTACTGACATTTCCACATCAGGGACACCAAAGCAGCAGCCTGCCCTGTCCTCTATCCTCCCAAGGCCTGTCTTCGGCCCCATCTACTGTAGGGGTTTAAGGGGGGAATTGCCAGCCCCTGTCCCCTGTGGTTTGGAGCCCACCTCCCTAAAGTGGGTGGATGTGAGGGAGGTGACCTCCACCTGTCCCAGTCCAGGTTGTAGACTGCATTGCAGTCACATCTTTAAATGCAGGTGGTGATGAAAATGCTGCTGACAGCTTTGCCATCACATCCTCTGGTGCTACTATATTACCCGTGTGAAGGCTGAGAGACCAACAGCTTTCAGGAGAGAAACTCCAGTGCATGAAAGATTGACTTGGCAATGCCTTTGTATACACACACTAGGAAACATTCAGGAATACACAAAATCTTTCTATTAGAACTGGGCCTTTTCATCCATTTATATGATCAGACATTCTAACGTGCAACTTGCTACATGACCAACAATTAAATTGCTTTGTGATAAAACTGAAATAAAATTGGAGAAACTCTCAGTGTCCATATTAAACAGTAGAAACATTTTCCACCCTACCACCCCCTTAATATTTAAATCTGATACAAGTGGAATGGTGTTACCCATCCACCCACAGAACCACCACTCTGTCCCTCGGCCCTGCCCTCCCTGGTAGCAGCTCCCTGGAGAAGGTCTGAAAACCACTGAACTGGACTGTTCCAAATGTTTCTCCACTGTCTTGGGGCCAAGAGATCCTTCTGGGGACAGTGCTGGCCAGTGTAAAGGCAGCAAAGCAGTGTTGACATCCATCCAACTTCCCCTGTAGACACCTGCTTCCCCCGGCCACCTGCATACCATTTGCTGACAAATGACCCCAGCAGCTCAGTGGTTTTTGCATGCTAGGCTTTATGCTGTCCATTCTGACAACATTTCTCCCACCTGCTTCCACACTCCTGGGCTTCAAGCAGCCTTAGTGCTCAGGGCTTCATCAAATCACCCCCCCTGGTTAATGGACCTGCTGACATCACTTCCCAATGCTGGCAAGTTTTCTACTGACACATATCATGGACTTCAATAAGGTAAACACGTTGGTTTTGGAGAACTCATGTGAAAATAAAAATGTTTTACTTAGGGTGAACTTAATAGGTTTAAATATTAATTTGTGTATTAACATGAAACATTGATGGGTATGCCTTCAAATATTAAAGCATACCATTCTAAGCAGAACACCACATTTTAGTTCTTCTTTGAAACCATCATTCACCTTTCAAAACACGTCTCCTGCTCTTATCTCAGAGACGCAGGGAGTATAACCAAATGCTCACAAGCTCTTTTCAGGGCAACAGTTTGTGCTTAACATGAAACACATGTTGTGGAAATAGTCCTTGTCCTGAGACACAGAGCATATGGATATACAGGGAATCCAATGGCTGAGTGAGTTTACACCAACTCCTTTCCTTACTCAATACTACACCTTCCCTCAATTATTTTTATAAATACAGCTTTATTTAGAGAGCTATTTTTTTTTTTTACATAATCAGCCTCATGGTAGCTGATAGATCACACACTTGCATGGCAAGAAAGAAACTTGAGAGTGATAATCCAATAACTTCACTTCACAGATGTAGAAACTGGCCACCAGAGAAAGTGACCTGACCAAAGTGATTTATCTGGAGGAAGCAGTACCACCTTGGCCAAAATAAAGGGGGAATATTTCTTAATTTAGAGGGACCCCTGTTGTGGCTGTGCCACCCCACAATTCATGAAGTCCATGTGCTCAAGGGAACTGCCCATCTGGATATTGGGGTTCTTGGGCAATGATTTGCTGAGGGAAGACCCTTGAGAGACACCTACCCAGCCATGAGAGAAGAAGGCAAAGAAGAGGAAGAAGCTGGGCAAAGATAGATGTGGTGTCACCTGGTCGCCAGTTTCAGCCTCATCCTCTGGAGGCATCACAGACTTGGATACACCTTGAAGCAGCAGGGCTGGGCCTTGGAATATTGTGCCAGTCAGACAGACCCAAGAGGGATCTTAGAATGTGTTTTGAAAGAGCATACCAGGCAAAATGATGACTGCAGAAATAATTGGGGGTCTTCGCTAACACCTACACATTGTTTTCTCTTCCACACCTGCTTCATATGCACAGGGAAGAATATAATCTGCTTTTCAAAGCACAACACTCTAATCGAAATGTGAGAACATCTGGTAGTAATTTCTGAAATTCATCAAATGCAAAATATCCATAGACAAGCCTGGGAAGAACAGTCTGAGAGACAGCTCCATGTTGCTAACAAGAGACTTGTTATTAATATAAAATAAAATGAAAAATACCCACACAAATACCCTGTTTACATTTATTTTATTTTATTTAAATTGATTTAGTGTCTGAAGTTCATTCTCTATTTGAGGACTTGACCTTGCTTTACCTTTGACTTCTCATCATAAACTGGAAGAACTGATGACCCATGAGAATTGTTTCTTTCAGCATTAGCTGTGATCTAGAGGCAAATATTGGTAGGGTATGAAGCAAAGTAAACATATGGATTCATTGATTGTTCAAGTCTGTGCCAGCTGGTAGACTGACCTCCTTACCTTGCTCTTTCATATACAAACTCTTTTTATGATCTCCATGTTATACAGGTACTTCTAGGTTTAAAAATTCCATAGAAACTTCAAAGATTTAAAAGAAATATGAAATTGGCTCATCTCAGAGAAACTAGACTGGCAATTAGTTTCAGTAAGTGAAAGCATGTGCCATCAGGCTGGCTTTACCTGCAGCATTTTGGTGCCTGTGCCAGAATGGCTCCCATTCATCATTCCTAAGCCCAAGAAGCTAGAAGAATTCCTTGCTCCAGCAGACAGGATCCGCTTAGCAAGGTGCCAGTGCTCTGGGGCATTTTAAGACTGAACTCACTGAGAGAATTTGTCCACAGGGCAAGTTAGAAGAGACAGATCAGAGTTTTAGGAAAGACTGAGGGATCAGTAATGTGGGGTCGAGGTAGATGGTTGAAATCCAGGAAGAGATATACATGAGGACACCAAGGCAAATTGTAGGCCAGAGCAGAAGGATCCCAGAGGAACCGGTGAAACAATGATGCTTGTTAAATAAATTGCATCAGTGGCCCTGATTCTTCACTTCTGTAATTATCTATGCTCTTTGCCTTGTGACATTTCCTCTTAGAGAGGTATGTCTGTTCACGCTGTGACTCTCTTTAGCCAATGTCATGTGGGTAGAACTGCCTGTTCTATGGCCTTCCTCAAGAGGCCTTGCATATTTTCCATTACTTCATCCATCTGCCAATGAGAAGAACACACCTCGGCTATCCTGCTAGACCAAGGAGGATGAGAAATGTGTGAGGCACATTTCCCACACATGCAGGTGGCCACTGCAGTCTGGGGCAGAGTTTCCAGCTTAGCCCAGCCTTGATCACCCAAACCCCAGATAACCCACTGACAAATGAGCAATACTATCTATTCATTATTTTAGGCTTCTGAGTTTTGGAGGTGTTTGCTACACAGCATAATTATGAAGATGGCTAACCAATATGGTCACTTCAAAATAGACAGTTGAATGTTTTTCTTTTGCATGTGATTTTCCAGGGATCATTTGGAAGGAGTCAGGAGGTTAATTATAGAGATTTCTTATCAAGTGCTATGCTAAAAGTTTCTTAAGTTTTTACTCAAGCCTTGCAGTAACTTGCAGAGGAAACTCTGAATTTCCTCCCTGGAGAGATTTTTACCCCATTAATTTTTTCCTCAAAGTTTTCCTCCTTCTTCCTTTCCTTCCTTCCATCCTTCCTCCCTCTCTCCTCCCCTTTCTTTTTTCTTGTTTTCTTTATTATTTCCTAGAACTCCATGCTAATATTCAATTCATTTAGAATCCTGAACATTTGTCCCTGAATAAAAGGAAACTATAATGATTAACCATTATAGTTTTGAATGGCTACTAGAAAATGGCCCATTCTAAATTTTAATCTGTCTTAGATCCAGTTACCTTAGGTAGATTCCATTAGTTTTCATACTCTTAGCAACTAAAAGTCATTTGAAATCTTGCCTTGTGTACATTTGCCCTGATGATTCTCTTGGGAATCAGGATGCTTCCAAATATCTTTCTACCAAGAGAAACAACATAACTCAAACTCAATAAAATTAGAATCAGAGAAATTTAGAGCTGGTGGGAATATATAAGGATATACCTTAAAAGAGGAATATACATTTCACAGAGGTTGAGTGGCTCTCCTAAAGGCACACAGAATGCAAATGACAGACTCTAGTATAGACCCTAGCATTTTGACTTAAGATCTAGTGCTCTTTACTAAGGATGGAAAACTCAGGCCTACATGGGTTTATCACTAACCAATCATGACTCTCTGCTTTGCAAGATCTTTCACCTCTATTTGAATTCTTTTAAATTCCCAAAATTTGAAGAGAGAGTGGGTACCACTGAGGCAGGACTCCCCTTGGACAAAAAGTACCTGTATATATCAGAAGAATGCATTTACAGTGTTATTTACACCCCTGGGCTGAAAGAGGTGCAGGATTCATTCAAGCAAGAAAAAAAAAAAAAAACAGACTGAGGTATAAAGCCTTGAAGGAATGGAAGATTGTTAAAGATGTTGCAGAGCTGTCATTTTTTTGCCTATCTTGCCATCTTTCCAATGTAACCTTTAAAAATGGCTCAGGAGACTATGAACACTTATAGCTGGTGCCTTAAGACATGATGAGATTCTTCCTTCTCTTGTTGACATGTGGCACATTTCAAATCCTGTACCAACAATGACCCCAGACCTGCAGTTGATGGACAACATAGAACTTAGTTAGAATTGCAGCAAAGACCATGGGGAAAATCTTCTGACTCCTTGATACCCATCTGCACCATGGAAGCAGGTGATAAGAATATTCAAAACTAGCTCAAGGTACTACCTTCTAAAATATGTCATTTTGTGATATTTGTCCCATTTTTTTTCCTAGCTGAGCCCCCTCTGAGCTGACTCCCCATAATAATCCATATTC
Source organism: Taxidea taxus jeffersonii (assembly GCA_003697995.1). Classification (NCBI taxonomy): domain Eukaryota; kingdom Metazoa; phylum Chordata; class Mammalia; order Carnivora; family Mustelidae; genus Taxidea; species Taxidea taxus. The sequence goes on from RCUC01146677.1 coordinate 51,911, forward strand.
CATCATAAAGAGACCTTCTATCAGAGGAGAGACAAATAAACTTTCTGCAAGGACACTTTAACCCACAATTGATGGGCATCTGGAGGGGACCTGATAATCTAGGATGGGCATTGATCAATAAGATCATCCTTCAGGCCCCTTAAGATTGTCACCACTAGAGTGACTGAACTCTCAGGGAGACTAAAGAATGACAGGCACAGGTAACAAGTAAACACTGAACACATCAACTATACTACATTCTCTACTGCAACTGCCAAGAAGACCAGGTCTTGTGATGAAAAAGAATGCAGGGATCTCCAGGAATGCAAAGCAAGCACCAAAGAGGCAGGTTTGCAAAATCCAGTGAATGCAGGCGATTTGCCAATTGCACTGGGTTCCCATCACAGCTGACTTCATTTCCACTTAAGCATCACCCTCTTTTCTGTATCTACAAATTTCCCATCTCAACTGGATCTTCAACCTGAGAATCTAAACCTATTTCAACCTCTCCCTGGAAACACGCATGCATACAGAAGGGCATACACACGAGCCTCCAATCACCAGCTACTGTCCTGGTTTCCTGCAGGGCTGTTTCTGGGAAGGATGGGACACAGAAAGTATAGTTTGGGAAATCCAGTACATGCGTTGTGGACTTTCTCTCATTTGACTTCACTGTGGCATCTGGCACCAGCAAGCCCTCTGCCCTTCACAGAATGTGCATCCATGGGCTGCCACACTGTTGTGCTTTGCTTGGGCTAAGTTCTGTTTTGGTAAGTCCTCATCTCCTCATGGGCTTCTTATCCTCTGCCACTGCCTTAAATAGTGCTGGTCTTCAGAGATCCCTCCGTAGTCCTTTTCTCTTCCTCCATCTGCCATCTGAAAATTGCCCTTCAGATGGTGACCCCTCCCAAAACTGTAGCCTTACCCAAGGCTTGGAGCCATCTCTCCACTTTACTGATGTCCTCGAGTTGCTCCAGACACCACATGCCAAACAGCAAAATTATTATCTTTACCCAACTTACGTTCCTCCTTGAAAGATACTATTTATTTTCTTTTTCCTCTAAGTAGAATCATGAGAGGATCACAGTATCCTTTTATTTAGCCAGACATTGAATCAATCTCCAAGTCCTAGAGATTCTTCCTCATCAATTTCCCATGTGTACCTCCCTCCTTCTCTATTCTTACTGATACACCTTACTCGTGTGGTTGCTGCTTTCCACATTCATCCCTACAATACCTATTCAGCTTGCATCAGTGCCTCCAGATAGGCCCAGTTAATTTTCTACCCAGCCTCCAGCATGACCCATTCAAAGAGTAACTCATACAGAGCAGTTCCCTGCTTTAAAGCCCCAGTGGAGATCAGTAAGTCTCAGAGCATAATGCATGCACATGGACACAGCAAAATAGGCCCTGCCCAAGCCGTCTTTCACTTGCCTCTCTGGTCTCATCCCTCACTATCCCCATGTGCCCCTGTGCCCCAAGTCTCATTTGACTACTTGAAATTATAGGATTGCCCAAGTAATTTCACACTTTATAGGCACCAGTTTCCAGCTTGGAACACATTTCTGCATCTGTCCCTCCTCCTCCTTTATTTCCCCTAGGTCAGCCCTTGATATCTTTCAATTCAAGTGCTGCTTACTCAAGGAAGTTTTCTTGGCTTCTGTTGGTGTGGTACAGTGTCTTGGAAAGCCCTGTATCAGCCCACCTACTGTGAGATACTGCAGTGAACACGTGCTTGGGTGTCACCCCTACTTACCTATGAGCTCTCAGGAAGTGTATGTGGTGGGAAGATAACCATGTTTGAATCCCTAAAACCTGAGAATATATTAGAGGGAAAAAAAACCTTATAGGTGGGGGTAAATTAGAAACCTTAAAATGGAGACATTATCCTGGATGTACTGGGTGGACCCAATGGAATCACAAGGGTCCTTAAAAGTATAAAAGGAAGTCTGTGTTTCAGGAGGTGATGTGACTATGGAAGAATCATCAGAGGGATATAATATTGCTGGCTTTGAAGTTGGAGGAAGGGGCCAGGCACCAAGATGTTCAGGCAGTCACTAGGAAATGGAAAAGGCCAGAAAAGAGATTCTCCATTAGAGTCACCAAGAGAACACAGCCCTACTGGCACTTTGACTTTAGCTCATGAAACCCACGTAAGTGTTCTGACCTCCAGAAATAGAGGACAATGGATCCTTGGGGTTTTAGACACCTACATTGGTGGCAGTTATGGGAGCAATAGGAAAATAACACAATTGCACATCCTAGCACACAGCTTAGTGCATGATGAGTAAATTCTTTTTAAGATTTTATTTATTTATTTGAGAGAGAGAGTGAGAGAGAACATGAGAGGGGAGAAGGTCAGAGGGAGAAGCAGACTCCCCATGGAGCCGGAAGCCCTATGTGGGACTCAGTCCCGGGACTCCAGGATCATGACTTGAGCTGAAGGCAGTCGTCCAACCAACTGAGCCACCAAGGCGCCCGGATGAGTAAATTTTTAACATATTTGCAGGTTAGATGATTGGAGAAATACATGGATGAATAAATAAAAAGTGAAATAAAGTCACATAAACATGCAGGTTTCCAACTGGTGTAGATAAAAACCATTCACCCCACCTAAACAGGTCACCATGTGCCACGTGATACTTGCAACAGCTCCACTGATCTACCTGTCATCTCTCAGCACCTTGAAGACCTCAAAAAGTCCAGTAAGACTACCAACATGGAGCCTTTTTCTGCAGGCTTTGGGTAGAAAGGCCTTGTCATTGCTTGGCCAGGTGATGTCCCATCATGGTGTTTCCAGCCCTGGTTTCACATGAAACCATCACAAATCAATGGAACACATAATTCTTATTCTGGATGGGTGGACAGATAGACAGATGATAGTGGGAAACATACAGAAAGAGAGAGGATTTTCTTTCTTTATGCTTTGGACAGCTGGGGTTTATGAATGCCATATGTGTTATCTCAGCATATTAAAAAGGAGGAGGCCCCCAGGGTCTCCAATTAAACCTGCTGCAATGATGATCTCCCTGAGCATCCATCCCTCATTGTTCCATGGCATAAAGCAATCCTACTGCTTTGCTTTCCCTGAAGATGCATGTTGTTTAGAATGCCTATATGAGAAAAATCTCAACTCTTTTTTTTTTTTTAACCAGACCAAATGGTTTTTACTTTTATGTTAGCATAATACAGAAAACCTACAGGACAAAATGTGAGTTTTCATCGTTACTTCCCCACATGATGAATTTTGACTACAGAGCACTGGAGACACTGAGAGAGAGATTAAAGCGTGTGTTTTGTGTTTTGCTTTTTAGAGGCTTTGGTGTATTCTCAGAGGAATTTTGGCTATTATGTTTTCCAATTTGGCCTTATCTTAGCTGTCCCATGAATGAGAAATAATCTCTCATGTCTGAAGAATAGAAATCTACTATTTGTTTTGAGTGGACTCCTGGTTGTACAGTGAGAACCCCTTCCCTAGGTGAAGGGAGCAGAAAAGAGTGACAATTCAGAATTTTTCATTTCTAAAGATCATTGCAACAATCAAGGTCCAGGCTGTTATTTCCAAAGTGTGGAGAGTAGTAACCGGTGGCTTATGGAGCAATAGTGTGAAAGGGCATGCATTGTGGTTTCAGAAGATGCAGCTCCATGCTCAGGTCTAAGTTAATAGGCACTGTCGCCTAGCACCTACCATGGGTCTCAGAGTCAGCTGAGCATGCAGAGGTCCCAGAGAAAATACTGTGTCCCCTGTCCTCCAGAGCTCACTTTCTTACAAGGAAAATCATCAGGACCTGAGCCATGCGGACACCTCACACCTAGTAAGGTAAGCTTAGAGCCAATAATCTTAACCTAAATATGTGACAACTGGAAAGCATTGGTACAAGCAGAAGGGAATGCTCTGGCTCAGACCTGCACCTGATGATGTGGTAGATGGGCACAGGGGAGACCAAGGTGTTGCTGGGAAGCTGTTGGAACTTGAACCATCCCTGGGAGAAATGAATACAGGGCTCCTCCTACTGAGAGAGGCTTTCATTTCACTTAGCCCCTCAAAGAACGAAGCTGCAGTGGGAAAGCCTATGTGAACTCAGGCTATGGAGGAGAGGACACAGACATGCAAGGAAGTGATATGCTTTGAGACATACCATTGTAGTGATTTGGGAAACTGTCTACAAGCAGCTGGAGAAGAAAGTCTATGAGAGGTGGATGAGGGCTATGGAGAACAGAGTAGAGTCCCACTGTGAAAGCAGCCACTTTGGGTTCTTGAGGGCATGTCTGGGAGATTCCCCCATAGCTCGTGGGGCTAAGGAATTTTAAATAATGGTGATGCAGTATTCACTTTTTATTATTTTCTTGTTCTGCCTGTGGTCCAATTGAGTGTCTTTACCCCTAAATATCTGCCACATATTTCTGCATCGTGTTGGTGTTGCTTTGAGAATAAAAGGAAGGGAGGGTCTGCAGAGTGGGGTAAGGTGGAGGAAGGATGGTGAGGGTGGGATGCAAAATAACTGGTGAGCTTGGGGCTACCCAAAATGGGGAAGCAGGTCAGGCAAAGGTGACACAGGAGCCACCAGGAAGTAAGACCTCTGGCCCTTCAAACACACTCCACAAAATGTGGGTGGGGAAGATAAGTCCCTGCAGCTATTGGGTAAGGAATATCCTACAAGAAATTTTTGAATCACATGTGTTCATAATGGGAAAAAAAAAAAAGAAAACACCTAAATAGTATATGCAGACAAAGCTGAAGAGGTTTGGGGAAGGGCTTGTCTGGAGGGAAGAAAAGGTTTTCTTGGAGGGGATAGCTTTGAATGAGACCCCATGTGTCAGTGGAGTGGGATGATGACCACTTGGTCCACTGTTTCTTCATCTGTGAGATAGGCTCAATAAATACTTCATACTTATTCTAGCTTTTATAAAGACCCAATTCATTAAAAAGACATGAAATTATCTTGAAGATGATGTTGTTTAGTGGGGAGACATTATTACACATCAGTGCAACACAGTCAGCCTATGGGGTTTTCTGGTTTCAGAAAATCCTAGGTAACTGTCATGGCCCTGTTTGTTTGTTTGTTTGTTTGTTTTTCTTCCTGGAGACTGTTATTTTTAATTATGTTTTTGTTTTACATTAGAAATAAGTTTGTGCTATCTTATCTGCTTCCTACAGGTTAGCCTCCTCTAAAGTAAGGCCAATATGGATGCATTAGTTTGTCCCAAACTCACCTGCCTTGGTCTGGACATCCCACATTAAGAATGTGAGGAATGACAGCTTTTTGGAAGATGCTTCCAAGAAGCACATGTATTGGAGAGGAGAAGATGGCTGATAAAAGTGTGTGCTCACCCAACTGGGTCATCACGTGGGCAGCTAGGCTCAAAACCACGGGAACCCCAGATTGTAGTGAGGAACACGCCTTCAAACTATCCCATGCTCTCCCCACTATCATTGTCTGAGAGCTGTTCCAGTCTTACTAATCCCCCTGGAACTTCTGGGCTGCCCCAGACCCCACACAGATGGAGACCCAGGTGGAGAGTCACAGGTACTAACTGTCTCAATGGTAAGTGTGAAGGTCTGGTGGACCCCTCCCCACCATACACAGGTAAGGCTGTTTGCACTGAAATTGAAGGGAGGAAGGAGGGAGGGAGGGGCAAAGAGAGAGGAGGACAAAGAAAAATGGGAGTGGAGCATGTTCCCTGGGAATAGGGTGCAGGTCAGCCATGGTGAGCCATAGAGCCCCACATGGGATCATCAGGATTCTCAGGGCCACCTGCTGCTAAGTCCCCAGTGTAGCCACAGTCACAGATATGGTTCCCAGCCCCACTTCTCAGACTTGGGAAGGGTGCTGGTGAAAAGGGAACACCTGAACCAATTCTAACAAGCACTCTGGAACATCTCAAACAGTCAAGGTATTTAAAACTTACTTTCCTTTACCAGTTTTGACAGAGTGCATGAAAGTAAAAATAAAAAGAGAAGAAAAGAATGTGTGTGAGGTAATGCATGTGTGTATTCTTGGTCCCCAGAAAAGTCCTGCATGGGGGAACTGGGACAGCCCTCCTCTCAGCCACATTTCAGCACAGTGCACAAATAGGCCCTAAGCTACACTTTTCCCATCTACTGTAGAATATGGGGAAGCTGCCCCAGGATCCTTGTCCCTCATCTAATGGCTTTCTATATGACCTATAGTAATTAAACAATTAATAATACATAGTTACTATTTATGTAACAATGATATAGACCACAGTCTCGGTTATATACCATGCTTCTAGTGCACCCCAGAATCCCAAAGGTGAGTTCAAGGACATCAAAAGGGTCAACTTGCCACAAATCACAGTAGGATTTGCAGCCAAGGTCTGCCTATTTCCTTCTCCCCAAAGGGGTCCCTGAGACTGGCAGGAGTCCTGGATGCTGGGTGTCTCCCACACCCCCTTCAGGACAGAAGGTGGGTGTTGACTGCTGAAGGCTTAGAGCAGAAGCCTTCTTGGAGCTGTCTGCATGGCGAGGGGAGCTACCTTGCTCCATCCAGGCCACAGCCCTTTCTGAGGGCATTCTGCATCCTGGGCTTTCTTGAATGAAGCCATGGCCTCCATGGACTACAGCTCTGAAGGTCCATCTAGCTCCTAGCTCCCAAGTAGGGCCACAGCTCTGCAGGTCCGCATCTATCTCAGCCAAGGGCCTCTTCCCTCACACATACTCTCCCCAGGATAGTCCCTAATAGCCCATTCTCCTGCGCCTGCTGTGTCCTATCTGCCTGGATCCTGAACTCTGCTTCCTGCAGTTTTGGGTCAGGTTCTCAGGGAAAACATTCTCAGGGAACCTGTCCCAAAACTGCAGGAAGCCGAGTTCAGGCTCCTGGGAGCAGAGTGAGCTCACCATAGGACATGCTCTGCCCTTACCTCTATGGCTCCTCATGGCAGCTCAATAAGTCACAATAGAATTGATGGGGAAGGCCCCTCCTCTAAAGCAAAGATCTGACAGGCTCAGCTGCTCCCAAATCCACAAGTCAGATCAACCAAAGCTTTCAGGCCCAATTCAGGCCTTCTTCTTTAATCAGGGCTGAGAACTACTGTTATGAGATGAGAGTCAGGCTGAAACTACTCAGGTGTATGAGCTCAGGCAAGGTTCTTAGATATTCCTGCACTCACTCAGTTGCCCTGCCTATGAAACTGGGGTCATGCTAGTGGCAATGATGTCAAACATGTGCTCAAATGCATGAGGACAAATGAGTTAAGATGTTAAAACCCCGTTTATGTAAGTTAGCAATGTTGTCTTATAATCTGGATTTTCTATTGCTAATCTTTGTAATTTCTGCTAGAGTGTGCTTTTATTCTGATTTATCATCTTGGACCAGGTGGAAAGCCTGGGGCAAATTTAGGATTTCAAATTCACCTTTTTCATCACATGGTTCTTACTCCTCCGGACAGGAGATTGATGCTGGTTTCTTTCTTTCTTTCTTTCTTTCTTTCTTTCTTTCTTTCTTTCTTTCTTTCTTAAGATTTTTTAAAATTTATTTATTTGACAGACAGAGATCACAAGTAGGCAGAGAGGCAGGCAGAGAGGAAGGGAAGCAGGCTCCCTGCTGAGCAGAGAGCCCAATGTGGGGCTTGATCCCAGGACCCTGAGATCATGACCAGAGCCGAAGGTAGAAGCTTCACCCACTGAGCCACCCAGGTGTCCCTTGATGCTGGTTTCTGCCAGCCACAATCCCAATTCTTCATTCAGGGACTAGGCACCACAGTTCTCAGACTCAAGTGAAATGAGCTAGAGCTTGGTATCAACTTCCATCTGGGCTCCATGACCCTTGCCTTCAACCAGGGGAATAATGAGCCTGTTAGCTCACTCCTGCCTCTGTGAGCATTCACTGCTGGTCCTTATACGCCAGAGCCCCTGGTGGTTTGTCTGGCATTGCTTGACCACTACAGCAAATTGTTTCTTCCTTGTCTCTAGCTCCACCTCATCCACAGTCTCACCTGCTAGTCCCATGGCATCTCTCCCTGTCGACATCAGCCTCTGAGGACCACCACCACCACCACCAGAAGTATTGGTGCCTGCTTTGGGGCTCCCCGCTGCTATGGCAAAGGAGGTGTCCTCTGGGTGCCTCAGGCTGTCCCATCTCTCCCTCATTTCTGTGCTAGGGCAGTTCCAGCATCTCCACTTCACATCTGTGGGCATCCTGGTGTGATTCGGGGAGCTGTCCTGCATCAGATTCAAGGAGGTAAAGGGGCTTTCCTCACAGGCCAGAACCCCAGATCCATACATCCTCCCACCCCAGCATATAGCAAGGAGAGGCTGTTCTCTTCTGACAGGGCAGCAAGGATTCAGGGAATCTGTAGGTCAGGATTTGTAGGCTTATTTACACAAAAGTTCTCATCCCAGAATTCAAGTTCTATCTTTTCCTGTAAGGACCCAGACTAATAAACATAGGAGAAATCTTTTGGTATCTTGCCTGCAACTACAGGAGATGAGGTCTCAGGCCATCACACATGGCTGGAGTTGACAGTTGGGACATCTGAGCTTATCTTTCCCAAGGTTTGCATACAGTTTTAAAAATCCAACTGTGTAAATGTTACCATTAGCATTATTCCCAAACTGCTTATCTGCTCCAACCAATACACCCACTGCTCACTTTCGATCTGCACCACAGGTCAAACAACCACAGGTGAGGGCCTTGCTGACTGATGTCATCTGTGCCAAAGTTATCACAGCTCATAACTATGAACTATGCTATTGACATCTAGGTGGCAACATAGCCTCAAACATTAACCCTGAAACTGCTCTCTAGGTCCACTACTGGTACTAACTGCCTTTGCTTGTGCTCCCCAGGAAGAAGTATCTGAGACAGTCTTATCTGTGAAGAGCTTATTGGGAGAGACAATCTTTGAATGCAGGATTGTGGGGCAGGAGTACTGGGCATAGAAAGGAAACAGCCAGAACAACAATGTCAGGATACAGTATGTAGTGGTAAGTTACTGCCAGGCAACTCTGCTCAGTCTCTTCATCACGATTGTGCTTCCTGTCATGTCTAGAAGAAAAGGATGAGTGTTTTCCCTTTGCTTTTGCTCCCATCCATTGAGGGTTTCTCCGTGGTGCATTAACTCCCCTGTGGTAGGTTGTAGTTTCCAAAAGTAACCATAGCCAATGTCTGGGCCCACTTGCTCTTCCAGAACTTTGCCATTCCCCATGAAGAGGTGATGTCCTTGCCCTTTCCCTGCATAATGTCGTGGAAATGTCACTGTACAACTTCTGAGGGCAGCTCATAAAGAGTGATACAGCTTCTTCCTGGCTTACTTGCAGGGGCGTGCTCTCTCTCTCTCTCTCTCTCTCTTCACCCCTTGGGACCCAACCACCATGCTTGTGGAAACTCAAGCATAAGGAGACCATGTGCAGGTGTTCTAGAAGACATGCCAGCTGAGGTCCCAGCCAACACCCAATATCAATTACCAGACACACAGGTAAGGTGCCCTCGTCTTGTACCATTCAAGTTAAGTCAAGGGGAGCAGAAATGGCTCCACTGAGCCCTGCTAAGTGACAGGTTCTTGAGCAAAAGAAATGTGGTTATGTTAAATCACTGTGTTTTGGGGTAATTTCTATGCAGCCATCCTAAGTGGAATGCTCCTCAGCACTTCTGTGGTGAGGGCCAAGTGGCTGTCCTCCACAGTCACATCAGAGGGCCCCAGTGCAGAAAGGCAAGGCATGCTGCCCAGCCTGAGCCTGCACCTTCCCCAAGTCAGTTGGAGGCGTTGAGGAGCTGGTAACCAGTTGGGGTAAGAAGTAAAGCTGAGAATATTTGAAGAAGACTATCCAAGGCAACACATCACCCAAACCAGAAATTAGCCTATCTTTGAGCTGTGGTGTTTCCTCTACAGAAGACTGAATGCAACTTTAGGATTAGGACAGGTAGTCTCAGTTGACATTAATCCTAGATCAGCTACAACTTTGGAAAAAACGATTCTCTCCTAGACTTCCTCCAGTTCATCACTGACAAATAAAAGTGGGGTAAGCTTTAATTTTCAATAGGCTTCACTAGATAGATAGATTATAGATGATAGATAGATAGATATAGATAGATAAACAGCTGATAGCTAGATAGATTTAATTCTGATTTTGCTCTGAATTTGGTCTTTATGCCAGCATGACAGGATACTTTGGGGCTGATGGCTAGGTGCAAGAACTAAAGCCTATTCAGATTCAGGTTTCGAGAAAAATGACTCCAGTAACCAGGAATCCTGCCTGTATGTGGAATGAATTTGCTCAGGGGAAAAACATCACACCCAGGAATCTAGGCTTGGTTGGGGGAGGGGGGTGCTGGATGGAGTTTGCAAGAAGTACATTAGTGTCTTCAGTGGCTGGAGCAGGTTAACTAAGATTTCCAATAATAAGCTCCAGAAAACCTGAGCAAATTCTCAATAAATATGAGACAATGGAGGAAAAGAAATTCAAGCCAAGCAAGATGCAGTTAGTCTTCCTCTTGTAGCTGAGAAACAGAACAAAGAAAGCCCACAGCAGCTAAACTCCCATGAAGACTCGGGCAAAATCAGGACAACCCTCAGCACAATCTGGGAATCAGCTCCAGGCTTCAGGTCAACACAAGGGAGGGGCTAGGAGAGAGCCAGTCCTGGCCATCCTTATGTAAGAGGTCTGAGCCAATATGTGCTACATTACATCTCTCTATTTTTCCTTTGTTCATCAGGAAGGGACCACATCAAATTCCATTCCTGGAGGGGAATAATTTTATCCAGACTCATCATCATCATCATCATCATCACTGTTGTTGTGCTTTCCACATTTGATTAACACTTGGAAAGGTAATATTTTTCCAAAAAGATATCAGGCAACTTTTGAAGACAATATTTAGAAGAAAACAAAACAAAACAAACAAATAAACAAAAAACCCCTAAAAAACAAATAGGAATCCCATTCTTTGAGGAAAAGAGACCAAAGGTATTTACCCTAACATAAACAGAAACACAGCATGTTCTTACCCAGCCTGGCTCTACTTCAGAAATTATACACCCAATGTACAGACATTTAAAGAATCATCTCTCTTTATGGCTTTTTCTCCCCAACTTCTTATACAATGTCCTATGATCTCATTGTGGTCTCTGATCACCTAATGTCTTGGATTTTCCCTCCTGCAAATGCCCCTGGACTTTCTCCTTCTTACCTAGACTATATCTCATTGTTGATCATTTAAATGGATAACTCAGAACTTTGGGGGTTTTGTGGTATCATTTTCTTTTTGCTCCAAGAAAATCCCTATCTTGACTCAGAACCACTAATTTTGGAGAAAATCCTATAACTATGTAGATTAGAAGCATGAAATAATACCCAAATTTAGTGAGGCCCCTAAAACTGTATGTCCACTCCTTTGTCTTTCCTTATTAGATCCCTATTTTGTTTCTAAGTAGTCATGTTTTGCCTTGAACCCCATGCTCAGCCAGGCTCAATCCATTCCCAGCATTCAACTTTGACTTTAAATTCATTACAGATTTGAAGCAGCCAGATTTTAACTCTGTCAATTTTCAAACCTACTTAAAATCTTACATAAAACCTATTTAAATCTTAAAGACTTTAAAATCTTTAAAACTTAAACACCTGCTTAAAATCTACTTTAAATCTTATCCATACCCCAAACATCCTGATCTCCTTTCTTCTAGTCTTGGAGGATGAGAGATTTTCTCCTACTCTAATTATTGACCAATACCCCCACCATTATAATTGGTGTCCCGGCCCACCATGACCTGGTACTGACACATCAAAAGTCAAAGGCTGCCTAAAAGGGTTCAAACATTGGCTGATTGACTAGCCATCTGGCAAATGGGTTCTAGAAAGCTATGAGGATCCAAGAAATGGCAGGATTTCAACTCCCAAGACTCCATGAACTTGGATCTAGCTCTGTGGGCCAGAGTTATAGTCAACTACATCCTGTGTGAAGCAGGAATCAACAACCTTGTGTCAAACAAGGAGCTCACAACCAAATATTCCCAACATGGACAGACCATTTCTATCTATAACCTTCTATTCTCATCTTCTTCTCCCTCATTTTGGAAACACCGCCTGCCCTTGTCCCAGCTTACCTATGGAAATGAGTTCAGTGTTAATCAATGTGATGGTATAACCATCTTCACCTGCCTTATCAGGTCACTTTGTAGAATAGTTAATCATTACATGTCATATACCTGTTACTCAACAAAGAATACATCTTTATATACATCAACAGAGAAAGAGAAATAACCAAGAAAAGAAAGAACAATGAGTAACAATGACATCACTAAAGAAATAATACAGTGATTTAGAAAAAAAAACTTCTTTATTTTATTTACTTATTTTTTAGATTTTAATTATTTGGGAGAGAGAGCATGAACAGGGGGAAGGGGCATAGTAAGAGGGTGAAGCAGGCTCCTGCTGAGCCGGGAACCTGGCAGGGGCCTTGATCCCAGGACCCTGGGATCATGACCTATGCCAAAGGCAGATGTTTAACTGATTAAGCCACCCAGACACTCCAAATTTTCTTTATTTTAAAAATAAATTTTGAAAATCTGAGGCCTGACTTGGAAGCCTGGAGGACAAACTCATTCAAATAAAAATATTCTCAGAGACACTTTAAACACTTTTCTTTTTCAAGAGAGTTTTCTCAAAATCCAAATTCAAACCTTTACCACCACAAAGAAAAACTATTCTGAAATCTGGACTTGTGCCAGGAGGCTGAGCTATAAATAACAGAGACAAACTTACTTTGCAACTTTGCATTAGAAAAGGATGGCCCCAGAAGAACAGAAAATGTAGAGGGTGGATAGAGGGTTAGAAGGAAAAAGAGCCTGAAAAGATATCTGAATAGAGCAGAGGGCTGGATAATTGAGCAAGGCTTGGTAAAGAACAGGCCCTGTCAGATTAATTGGGGGAGGAAGGCAAGTGAATGTGGGCGTGACTCTAATAATAAGATAATGGAACCTTTCAGATAGCATTGCCAAGATGCAAAATCCTGCTTTGGAGCTGCAAATGCATACTGAACAAAGAAGCTGGGCTGGGAACATTTTTTTCCCCCTCATGATCAATAAAATGTAATAAAATGATATTTATATTGATGATGATTACACTGCCTCATGCTCCTATACTTCATTGTATTTTTTTTTATTTAAGCTTTTTTTATTTAAACATATAATGTAACCCCATCACCCTCTCCCAACCCCTCTCCCCCCCCACCCCCCTCAGTTTGTTTTATGACATTAAGAGTCTCTTTTGGTTTGTCTCCCTCCCGATCCCATCTTGTTTCATTTTTTCTTTTCTTACCACCTTAAATCCCACCCCCGCTGCATCTCCACTTCCTCATATCAGGGAGATCATGTGATAGTTGTCTTTCTCCAGTTGACTTATTTCGCTAAGCATAATACGCTCTAGTTCCATCCATGTCGTTGCAAATGGTAAGAAGACTATACTTTCAGGGATCATTTCTATAGTTTGTTACTACTTCATTGTATTTTAAGACCACAACAAGTAAGAACATAGATAGAGATGCATTGTGGTGAAGAGATGCTTAGCTAGGGAGTCAGGAAGCTTCATGCAACCTACTAGCTGAGAGGCCTGTGCAGGTTTCTCTTCAGTTCACTCACCTGTGAAATGAGCAGTTGGAATATAAGGAACTTGGACAAAGGTGTATCTAGGGATTCATCTGGGTATTCCAAGAACGTCTTGAAATTGCAGATAATAGTGTATGTATGTGCAGTTTTCAGGGGAGAGGATGGGTCTGTAGCTTTCATCAGACCCCCAAGAGACATGAGGTGCAAACACTATCAACCACCACTAAATTGGATCATATCTAAGGAACATTTTAGCTCATTGATACTAAAGGTAATGGAACAGCATAGAAAAGGAAACTTGAAATGTCCTTACATACATCAGAATCCATAAAAATCGGTTATTTAAAGGCAAACTGTCAATGGGATAAATAGTCATACACAATTTTAACATAACTAGATTATGGTTTTCATGGATGAATGCCTTAATTTGGATTCTCCAAAAGGAGACACCAGGAAGTGTGAGTACAGGTGATTCAGGGAGAGAATCCCACAGAATATAAGTGAGGAATGGAGACGTGAGAAGGGAAAGGGGTTGTTGATGAATCAATCAGTAACTGCTATAGGCAAGTGGGACTCAATTCCACCGGGGGAGGGGTGCAGCTATAGACCATTTGGGACATACTTTAGGATTGTCTCAATAAGGTGGGGAAGCTGGTATTAATGTATCCAAGGACTCCCAACCCTCATCAGCTGAGGTCACCCTTTGGCATAAAATCCAGCTGCTTTGCATATGGTGGGCCTAGGGACTCCATTGCAGGTAGGGGAACTTTCAAGTAGAGAAGTAGAGAAACACAAATATTTAAGCAGGAGAAGTGAGCATACATGGACAGCCACCACAGCTTCCCATGGCCTCTGTGCCTGAGAAGACATGAGGTGTGGAATGAACAAACTGGACCTGGCACATGAGTCCAATCAGATTCCTACTTGATGACTGTCTTCGCAAGCCATGAGCCCATAAAGGCTGGAAACAATTCATGGTTAAGAGTGTGGGCCTATTTCCAGAAAGAACTGGCATGATAATGATACTATATGTGGAAAACCCAAAAGGCTCCACTCCAAAACTGCTAGAGCTTGTACAGGAATTCAGTAAAGTGTCAGGATATAAAATCCATGCACAGAAATCAGTTGCATTTCTTTACACCAACAACAAGACAGAAGAAAGAGAAATTAAGGAGTCAATCCCATTTACAATTACACTCAAAACCATGATACCTAGGAATAAACCTAACCAAAGAGGCAAAGAATCTATACTCAGAGAACTATAAAGTACTCATGAAAGAAGTTGAGGAAGACACAAAGAAATGGAAAAATGTTCCATGCTCATGGATTGGAAGAATAAATATTGTGAAAATGTCTATGCTACCTAAAGCTATCTACACATTTAATGCAATGCCTATGAAAATCCCATCCAATTTTTTTTTCAAAGAAATGGAACAAATAATCTTAAAATTTATATGGAACCAGAACAGACCTCGAATAGCCAAAGGAATATTGAAAAAGAAAGCCAAAGCTGGTGGCATCACAATTCCAGACTTCAAGCTCTATTATAAAGCTGTCATCATCAAGACAGTATGGTTCTAGCACAAAAACAGACACATAGATCAATGGAACAGAATAGAGAGCCCAGAAATAGACCCTCAACTCTATGGTCAACTAATCTTCGACAAAGCAGGAAAGAATATCCAATGGAAAAAAAGACAGCCTCTTCAACAAATGGTGTTGGGAAAATTGGACAGCCACATGCAGAAAAATGAAATTGGACCATTTCCTTACACCACACACGAAAATAGACTCAAAATGGATGAAGGACCTCAACATGAGAAAGGAATCCATCAAAATCCTTGAGGAGAACACAGACAACAACCTCTTCGACCTCAGCCGCAGCAACTTCTTCCTAGGAACAATGCCAAAGGCAAGGGAAGCAAGGGAAAAAATGAACTATTGGGACTTCATCAAGATCAAAAGCTTTTGCACAGCAAAGGAAGTAGTCAACAAAACCAAAAGACAACTGACAGAATGAGAGAAGATATTTGCAAATGACATATCAGATAAAGGGCTAGTATCCAAAATCTACAAAGAGCTTAGCAAACTCAACACCCAAAGAACAAATAATCCAATCAAGAAATGGGCAGAGGACATGAACAGACATTTCTGCAAAGAAGACATCCAGATGGCCAACAGACACATGAAAAAGTGCTCCATATCACTGGGCATCAGGGAAATACAAATCAAAACCACAATGAGATACCACCTCACACCAGTCAGAATGGCTAAAATGAACAAGTCAGGAAATGACAGATGCTGGCAAGGATGTGGAGAAAGGGGAACCCTCCTACACTGTTGGTGGGAATGCAAGCTGGTGCAACCACTCTGGAAAACAGCATGGAGGTTCCCCCAAAAATTGAAAATAGAGCTACCTTATGACCCAGCAATTGCACTACTGGGTATTTACCCTAAAGATACAAACGTAGTGATCCAAAGGGTCACGTGTACCCGAATGTTTATAGCAGCAATGTCCACAATAGCCAAGTTATGGAAAGAACCTAGATGTCCATAAACAGATGAATGGATAAAGAAGAGGTGGTATATATATACAATGGAATACTATGCAGCCATCAAAAGAAATGAAATCTTACCATTGCGACGACATGGATGGAACTAGAGCGTATTATGCTTAGCGAAATAAGTCAACTGGAGAAAGACAACTATCACATGATCTCCCTGATATGAAGAAGTGGAGATGCAACAGGGGTGGGAGTTAAGGTGGTAGGAAAAGAAAAAATGAAACAAGATGGGATTGGGAGGGAGACAAACCAAAAGAGACTCTTAATGTCATAAAACAAACTGAGGGGGGTGGGGGGGAGAGGGTTTGGGAGAGGGTGGTGGGGTTACATTATATGTTTAAATAAAAAAGCTTAAATGAAAAAAAAGAGTGTGGGCCTATTCCTGAGGCAAGAAAAACAAAAGCAAAAATAAACTATTGGGACCTCATCAAAATAAAAACCTTCTGCACAGCAAAAGAAGCAATCAACACAATTGAAAGGTAACCTACAGAATGGGAGAAGATATTTACAAATGACATATCCAATAAAGGGTTAATATTCAAAATATATAAAGGACTTACAGAACTCAACACCCAAAAACCAAATAATCCGATTAAAAAATGGACAGAAGACATGAACAGACATTTTTCCAAAGAAGACATACAGATAGACAATAAACACATGAAAAGATGCTCAATATCACTCATTAACAGGGAGATGCAAATCAAAATCACAATGAGGTATCACCTCACACCTTGTCAGAATGGCTAAAATCAAAAACACAAGAAATAACAAGTGTTGACAAGGATGGGGAGAAAAAGGAACACTTACGCACTGTTGGTGGGAATACAAACTCATGCACTGAGTACGGCATTTCCTCAAAAAGTTAAAAATAGAGCTACCCTATGACCCAGCAGTCATACTAAAAGAATACAAAAACACTAATTCAAAAGGATACATGCACTCTCATGTTTATGGTAGCATTATTTACATTATATAATGGAATATTATTCAGCCATAAAAAGAGTGAAATCGTGCCATTTGCAATGACATGGAACTATGAAGCTAGAGAGTATTATGCTAAGTGAAATAAGTCAGTCAGAGAAAGACAATTAGCATATGATTTCACTCATGTGTGAAATTAAGAAACAAAAGAAACAAACAAAGGGAAAAAGAATTAGAGAGTCAAATCAAGAAACAGATTAAGCATAGAGAAGGAACTGTTGGTTACCAGAAGAGAGATAGGTGGGCGATGGGGGAAATAGTTGATGGAGATCAGGAAATGCACTTGTGATGAGCACTGAGTAATGTATAGATTGTTGAATCACTGCATTATACAACTGAAACTAATATAACACTGTATGTTAACTACCCGGAATTAAAATAAAAACTTAAAAATAGAGTGTGGGCTCAGACACCTGCCTACAGTCACCTCCTGGCTCTGCTGTGTGGCTTTGTACAAGTTAAGTGACATCTCTGTGCCTCAGTTTCTTCATCTGTAATATGAAGATTTATTCATGCAATAGCTATTGACAGAGCACACTCCATGTTCCACGCTGGGTTAGGCACGGGGTGGGGGGGGTAGGCTGTAACTGCACAGGTAAAGTTTATGTCCTGGGGTGGGGGCATTCTGGATAAATAATAAATATGTGCACCAAAATCCAGCAAGTCAGAGGGTGATTAGGACAGAGAATCTTGGGGAGGGGATTTAGTTTAAGAATGTCCTCTTTTGAGGATACATTGACTGAAATAACTACTCATAAGAGATGTGAAGACCAAATGGGTTAGCATAAGCACAGGAAGGTCAGAGGTGGTGCCTGGCATGTAGGAAGCTACATAATAATCCTGCCTATTATTATTATTATTATTATTATTGTTACTATTACTATGATTGCATTATCATTAATCTTATTTTGAGTATCCTTTGATCTAAGTCTTGACTTGTGAAGTAACCACACTCTCTTTTGAAGGTAGTTCTTGGGAACAAAACAAGGGCTTCTCATCCTAGCAATCTAGGAAGAGTGAAATTGGAGGGACCTCTGAATATTGTGTAAAGGAAACTATAGAATAAAACAGGCATCTAAGAAGCCTCCTGGCTTCTTCCTAATACAGGGGATGAGCTGGCTGGAGGTTGTAACTGATTTGGGGAGAGGGGAAGGCAGCTGCCATAAAGCTGCATTACTGTGATCATCCCAGGCCATGTCCCTCTGTCCCATGGGCATGTACCTCTGTCCCATCCCCACCCCCTCCTCAAACTGAGCCATGTAAGGGCTGGCTCTAGGCACCTCTGGTGTGTTCTACCATGTTGTCCCTCCTCTCTGAGATTATGCTCTGTGGCCCTGTCCAGTAACATAGTCCAGAAGATCAGCAATATTCCCATTGTCCTGGTGAGGAAGGGGCTAAGTGTCTTGGTCTTTTGGGGCTTCTATAACAGACTACCAGAGACGGCGGGGCGGGGGGGGGGGGAGGCTTGAAACAACAGAAACTTATTTCTCACAATTGTGAAAGCTGAAAAGATCAGATTCAGTGTCTGGTGGTCCTGCTTCCTGGCTTGTGTTTCTGCTGCCCTCACTGGTTTGAAAGGGTAAGGGAATTTTCTGGAGCCTCTCTTACAAGAGTGCAAATCCCATTCATGGGGGATTCACTCTCATGACCTAATCACCTCCCAAACATTCTGCTGATGGCACTAAGCAAATAAGATCTGGACTTAGAGGGCCCTAAAGCAAAGATGAATTAATAGGGATTTCAAACAGGTGTTGTATATCTATATGCTGCCAGAATAACCCTGCTGGGAAAGGCTTGCTAATTGGTTTTCGGGAGAAGTGCTGGGGCCAGCAGATGTGTGCAGCTGGGAGGGAGAGGCCCCTTCTCTCTGACAGCTGGTGTCTATGGAGAACAGAGCTAGAGGCTGCTAGGGGCAGAATAGGGGAGCAGGTCTCCCAAGCCAGCATGGTCTAACTTCTGTGTGCAAAGACCTTCTCTAGGGTCTTCAGGAGCCCAGGATGTAGCCCCATTCTCACGGATTCACAGGTAAGGGTGGGAGAGATAGGGGAGGAGAAAGGAGTCAAGGAGAGCAGAGGCAGCCTTAACTGTGATATCAGGTAACTCAGGCAAGGGGGCCGGGTCTTGTGGGGGAGCAGGTACTGGCATCTCTGAAGGTTTCCTGTCCTAAGACCCAGAAAAGAAACATGGGATGTTTGCTTGTTGCAAATGTCTCACTTCATTTTCTCAGGCAGGAACCCCATTTTAAAGCTAAGAATGCTAAAGGAGAGAAAAACGAAGTAACTTGTTTGAGGTCCCAGACAGAGCTGACAGGTGTAGAGCCCATAATTGCTCCCAGGATCCTGAGGGACCCAGCCTCATTCAGTGTCCTCTGCTCCTCCTGTCTCCTGGGGGCAGGGCAATGTTTTCAAGGAGAGTTTTCTCCAACGCGTGCCTGTTGTTCTCAGTTGGATATGTAAAGTTTATTAATTTGTTAAAAACAAGACAACAGGCCCCAAATGGAGTTCCTTATGCTAAGTCCCACATCACCAAAGTGAGACCTAATTTACTTACAGTTTAGGTCCTCTCAAAAATGGAATCTTAAATCAGTCCGTCAGGAATCACTTGGTCAGCACTAGCAAGGTAATCTGCCTGGCAGACCTCTGCCATCTGCTAGAGGAAAGTGGCCTGGAGATAATCAGCTCACTTTTTTTTTTTCCCTCAGTGTAACCTCCTGTTCCCACTTCCTTCTGCTTATGAAAACTTTTTTTTAAGATTTTATTTATTTATTTGACAGAGATCGTAAGTAGGTAGAGAGGCAGGCAGAGAGAGAGGAGGAAGCAGGCTCCCTGCTGAGCAGAGAGCCCCATGTGGGGCTTGATCTCAGAACCCTGGGATCATGACCCGAGCTGAAGGCAGAGGCTTTAACCCACCAAGCCACCCAGGCGCCCCTAAAAACTTTCTATTTTTCACAACTCCTATAAGTTCCTTTCCATCGGCTGAATTGGATGTGGCCTGATTCATATATCATTCAATAAAGCCAATAAGATGTTTAAAATTACTCAGCTGAATTGTTTTATAACAAAATTGTTTTGGGATGGTTTTGTTGAACTTGGTCAATGTGGTAATGTTGGCTGTGAGTGGTCAAAGATCTGTGTAGTGTTTACACCCCCCCATGTCACATGTGAGTGAGTGTATGCATAATGCTGGCCAATTTTAATCATCTCTCCATCTCTTGTAGGTGAAATTTATTGAATCTACCAATACCAGACACTGTTGTGAATCCCTGTCACATATTCTCCCATTCAGTATTTAGAACAATGTGGGTACAAATTTTATCTCCATCCTCAGATGAACAAATGGGGTGCAGGGCAGGTGCATGATCCTTGAAAGGTCACATGACCAGTAGTGGGTTGGGACAGTGACCCCAACCTATGGCATGGGTCCTGCATGGTGACCTGACCAAGGGCTTCGTGATTATGCTGTGCTGCTTCTCTGATCCAAGCTGTGGGTTTTTATGTACCAATGTTTGTGTGAATGTTGACCTATGACTTTTAAAAAAGAAGAAACTAAGGAATTGTGAAATTTAAAAAACAAACAAATAAATAAATACAGGAGAAAGGGTCAGGATGTAGAAGAAACCCAATTCCCCCAAATGTACATAAGGAACGACTAGACCAACAAAAGGCAAATGTCATTCATGACTGATTTCTCTGAGGAATCAAGAGGAAGAGTTTCTGTTTTAAGGACATTTTACAGTGAGTGTTAGAACCTAAATGAGCAAAAAAAGAAAAAAAAAGAATGAACATGGAATTATTATTCGAACAAGGAAGAAAAATTTATGTAAATGAAGATAGGTTAGCTCTTGGTGGACACTTTCTTCCACAGTGTATGCAGGCATGGGGACCAGTCTTTCTCCTGTGCCCTCCTGCCCCAGGCAGGCCACCTGTTTGCCTTTGGAGAGCTCAGGCTCCAGGAGCTCTTTATGCTGAGCTGGGTTACCCATAGCCAGTCCTCAACTAGAAGGACGGGGTAGAGCGAGGTGGTAGTTTCCCAGCAAATGAGGAAGAGGCATTCTTTCCAGGCGGCCACACATCCTGGGACTCTAGCAGGGCCACACACAAGGGAAAGCTGTGCCTTCCTTCATGTGGGACTCAGTATGTACCGAGGAGGACTGCCAGGAGCAAGCAGGGCTCCACTGCCCCACCCCAGGTTTCCAGACCTATCAGACATGGCCCTGGGTCTCATGCACCCGCTCTCAGATTTCCTTCTCTTAAAATAGAAACAACAAAACATGTACTGAACCTCCACTACAGGAGTACAAAGATGGGACATAGATAAACAGCCCAGCCCACACCCTCCACTTTGCTTTCCTGGGGATGCCATAACAAATGCCCAAAATGGGTAGCTTAAGGAAACAGAAATTTATTATTTCACAGTTCTGGAGGCTAGGATTCCAAAGCTTCTACAGGTGGTTCTGCCTCATGTCTTGCAGTTTTCGGAAGCTCCGGCTTGCCTTGCCTGGTGGCCCCAGCACTCCAGTCTCTGCTCCACCTTCCCGTGGTTTTCTCCCCTTCATTTTTAGGTCTCTGGGTCTCTCACTCCTTTCTCACCCGACCCAATAAGAATGTTAATCATATTGGATTAGAGCCCACCCTAATGACCTCATCTTAACTCAATTACATCTGCAAAGACTCATTCACAGATACTGGGGGTTAGGACTTCAACACATCTTTTGGGGGAACACAATTTAACCCATAACATCCTCCAGTGGGAGCTTTTCGAGGAACAGTGGAATTTACCCCTCTTGCAGCTTCCCTGTGTGATTAAGAGATCCAGGCACTCATCATGGTAAATGGCTTATCAACACATCCTCATTGGCTGCCTTTCCTCCTGCTTCCCACACTTTCCCTGCCATTGTTCCCTTACCTCCCAAATAAACTACCTTCCCTTGAACCCAACCTAAGACACAGGTTGCAAGTTCATGGGGCAGGATCAGCCCTTTGAGGATACTTCATCTTTAAATCGAGCACCAAGGAGCCTATGGCTCAAGGAGAGCACATGTGCTAGATGGAGTGAACAGGACCCAGGCTGTGCCCAGGAGCTGGGGAAGGGTCAGGGTCCTCTCTTCAGCAGCAGCCAGCATAGGCCCTGGTTCATCCTGCAAAACTGGTGGCCTCTGTGATCTGGCACTCAACTCGGGCCCCATCCTACCCACCCCACATAGATATCCCCTTTAAATAGCTTAGGACCCTTTGGTAATCCCCTTGGTATGGACAATTAGACCATGAATGATTATCCCCCTGTGCAAAGGGGAGAATCCCGGTGTGAGAATCCCCCTATTTGGCTGCAGAGAGATACCAAGGAATGCTTTAGGAAGCATTTTGTCTGAGCCTCCTGTCCCATGACATCTGACTCAGACCCAGAAGTGTGAACACACATTTTCTAGAGAGAGAAGCAAGAGCACTTCCAAGCAAAAGAATACCTAATAAGATGGCAGTGAGGTCTTAATGAGTGTTCAGAGAGCATGAATTCCGGAAGCAGTCCATTGCTGCTGGGGTGGCAATCCAACCTCCATAGTGAAAAGAACATGACTGTGCTTTAGGGCTTCCGGATTAAGAAAGGTGAAAGGTCAGCCTGGGTGGGCAGGATAATAGTGTAGTGAGGGGCATGAAGGACAAGAGGCGTATGGCCCTGATCATGAGCACTAGGCAATAGCACACCACATCAACTAAAAATGAGGGGGTTTCTCTATCTCAGCAAGGTCTTCTCCCAGCTCTGGGGTTTTGGCATGCACAGGAGGAATCTAAACAGACCCTTAAACATGAGGTACATTCTTCTCTCCTCATCAGTATCAGAGCTTTTGAATGGATTTTGGAATTTAATGAAATATAATTTGGAAGAAGCTCCTACCAGTACAATGAAAAATGTCAGACTTGGTGGAGTGATGTCACCAAGATGGTGCAACACAGGTTGTTTCTGATTTTGCTCTCCCTCACAAGAACAATTAACAATTATTCAAGAACAGACACCACTGAGACAATCCTAGAACACGGAGGTGAGGTCAAAGCACCCGCTGTACCACAGAGACCAGGACAGAAAGAGTAAGAGAAGTGGCCAACACTGACTACATTGCCCCTCCCCCAGGCCAGTGCAGCACCATGTGGAAAGGTGTCTCCTGAACTTCTAGCCCTACCAGTGGGAAAAGAGAGCCCAGGGGGGACAACCAGCCCCCCAGCATTGTGGGTCACTTCGTGAGAGCCCCTACTCTGGTCTCTCTGTGCTGTCCCTAGAGCCTGTCTCCCCCCCGCCCCGGCAATGAGTTCAGTCATAGTGCCAGCCACTGTGGGGGGAGGGGACTGTCAAGAGGACCTGGAAGCTATGTAGCCAGCCCAGCAACACTCAGCTGAGGGACAGAAAGGGCAGGTGCAAAGCCAGTGCTGGGTGTGCATGCCCAGGCAGGAGAATTCATTCATAGCCAAGGCTGAGGGAAGCTCCTGGCCCCTCCCACCTGGAAAGAGAACAACTTCCTTCAGACAGAGAAATGGGAGGTGAGGAGAGACATTCGGGAAACTATGTCCCCTACCTATCTAGCAGCCAAGGGGGCTCTGAGGACCAAGACCTGGGCTCCACTGAGCCCTGCACCCACTGCCATGTGTCTTGGGTAAGTAAGTCCTTCATATTTTAAGTCTGTTTTCTATTCTGTAAACTTGAAATAGACCCCACCAAGTGGATGTGAAAATCACACAAGATGCAAAGGGGGAAGATGCAAAAGTAGGCCACTGTGATAATTACAATTTGACAGAGTAACTAATATTTCCCCAGCACTTTACACTCTCCATGAATTTTTCACACCTTCCTTCCTTTGATCAGAGCAAAAGCAAGAATGACACACCCAGGTGCTCCCACTGCCCTTGCAGCTCAGCTCATTCTTCTAATTAGTCAGTAATTGTTTGAGCCCATAGCTGGGGCTGGACTAACTCTGCTGCCACCCGCAGAACCAGATTCATTGGAGGCTTTCCAGAGGAAGATTTGTGTGAGGGACTGGGAATGCGATCTAGGATGCAGAGAGAGTATCCCAGGAAGAGTGAAACTGAACATAGATAAGCACTTTTTATTCATAGACTATGGTCCAGCTCTGCATGGTCCACTTGGGTAGCCACTACCCATGTGAGATTATTTAAGTTTAATGTGAATTAATTAAAATGAAATTAAATGGAAGTCAGTCCCTCTGTTCCAAGAGCCACATGTCAAGTGCTCAATAGCCACATGTGGCTGGTGGCTAGTATATTGGACAGTGGAGATATAGAAATGATTGTCATGGTAGGAGATTGGGCTGTAGTGGTCCTCACTGCATGATGATTACCATATGTTTTTCTCAGCCTTGTTCTAGGGTTACATAGACAATGTCTACACCCAAGAGTGTGTATTCTTTTATTATTGTATGGAGAATAGAGGAAGGCCACCATGCAGGGCACAGGTCCTACACAGTGAGAAGCACTTTGGCGGAACCACCTATGAATAGCTCAGTATCCTCAGAGCCAGGTGGGATTGTCTCCTTTGATGGATTCCAAAAGTGATACTTAGTGCATAACAGGAGACATCAAATTGGCTCTAGGTGCAGGTTCCATCCCTACTCTGGGCCTTCTTGAACAAGGCTCTTGTCCCTGAGTATTGCTTCTGTCCTCAATAATTATGCTTTGGCAGGAGGCTGTGGACTGACACACTCCAGCCAGGAGAGCACACATTGCTTGCTGAGGAAAGTGGCAATCCTGTGAGTCTCACAGAACAGCCCACACATGACCAGGCACACAGTAAGAGATCATACTCAGTTTGTTTGCTTCCCTGATGGTGATTTAAATCTCAGTAAGATACTTGACATTTCTGTAGTTCGATTTCCCCCAGTAATACTGGGCATCAGTCTATTCAAGATTTCTGACAATAACAGATCCAGAAAGTGTAAATGAGTTCTTTGAGGTTCTGAGCAAAGCTGTATTATAAAGATTACCCTAGTCACTACCAAAGTCACGATGTTCTGACTACCAAAGAGGTTAATGAAACCCATATCAAAGATATGAAGTGCAAACAAAAACTCTTTTTTTCCCTTTTTTGAGTACTCTGTCTTCCTCCATAGGTTGCAGTGTGCTTTGTAGCTCCTGTCCAGAGATGCAGCACCTAAGTGGAAACTGGCTCTATGCAATGATACGAAGAGAGGCCATGAGGTTTGGAGAACTTCTGAAGGCTGTGAGACATCATCCTGGAGTTGGAGCAGCTCATGTGGCCTTGAGCACACTACTCTTTGAACCTGAGTTTCCTTACATGTGAAGTGAGACAAAGTACTGCACTGGGTTTCAATACAGAATAAAAGAGATTCATGTCCAGGCTTAACTCACAGAACTCCCTGAAGTGGAGCTGTGACCTCTTTACATTGAGGAGGGGAAACCTCGGAGTGAGTGGCCAGCCCCTGAGCTCATTCAGATGCACAGTGCATCTCAGCCTCTTCCCCAGCACTGCTGGCTCCAGCTCCAGTATGCCCATGGACTCATACCTGAAGCACCCCCAGATCATACCTGCTTTGGTCCAGAACCTGACACCAGCCAACCCCAAGTCCAGTGTTGTTTGATGGACTTGGCATCATGATGTGCTTGTGCCAGAACTCCCACAGCCACCTTGCCCTCTCCAGGTCTCTGTTCCTGATTCAGCACTGACTTCTCATAGCAACCTTGGATGAGACCTAGACAGAAAGAGGGCCACTGACACCTCCAGGTGGACGTCGGTCCTAAGTCAGACAGCACATAGACCAAGTACCTGTGCTGCGGGTTGAATTTCCTCCACCTTCTTCTCCTGTCAACTTCTTCTTTCCTTCTGGTGGCCTGCTTTGGCTCTCCATACTGGCAAAGCAGCCAGATTTGCCCTGTCATAGTGGGACCTGGGGGAAGAGTTCACCTACCTCAGATTTAAATAAAAGTTATAAATCAATAAAATAAACTGTTAAGTAAAAAACATTCTATCCTCATGCATTGAAAAATACACCTGAAAGTGTTCTACAGTTGTAACTCTAGGAGTTTCATGCTGGAATGTGGCATTGTTAGGAAACCATTCTGTTATCTCCACCCCCAGTCCAGGGACACCTACTCCTCTTTCCACCCCAAATCCACCCCCCACTGTGAGCTTCCCTGCCCATGGGCAGGGGGACACCTTGGCCACATATCCAAGTTCATCTGTACCCCCATGTTAGGCCTCTGATTTAGGAGTGCACTGAGCAGCCCCAAGGAGGACTGTTCTGGGGAAGGAAGGCACCTGCCAGGCCATAAAGAGAGGTTCAGGGAGTTTGGGCATTCTCTTCAGGTCCCCAGACACTCCTCCAAATTCCTATTCCTAGATCCCATCTCTTACAACCCTTAGCTAGTTGTTACTGAGGTGCCCTGTCATGGATTTAAATTACATGCTTCCCCATTCTAAGCATCACCTAAGCTTCCTCCTATAGCAGCCAAGAGTTTGCCTCCTTCTCTTATGCACACTCATCCCTCACATGCATAATTTCAATCCATGCATGCCCCCCCATACATTTATATTATAAATTTAGGTATATAAGTATTCAGTGTTTACATCATTGTACTTACATAAAGATAATTCATAGATGAGCCATGCAATATGCACCATTATTTTGTTATTCTGGAGTACATTTTTCAAAAATTTGTCTGCCATGGAGCTAACAATTAACTTGGCCTTTTATATGCTTAGGTTCCTGTGATATCATCACTAATTTGTACCCTGACTCCACCCTAATTTTCCAAAATGGGACTCAGCAAACTATGGACTATGGATCAAAACTGACCTATTTTCTTTTCTAAATAAAGTTGTACTACAACTCATCCACCCCCTGGATTTATGTTTTCCCCAGTTCTGTTTTCTCCCTATAATGGCTGAGTTAAACTGTTGCAACAGACTCTTGCTAAGTCCAGCACAAAATATTCACTATCTGGCTTTTTAAGAAAAAAAAAAAAGTGCCAACATTTGGTCTAAATCACAGGGAAGTAAAAAGTGTTCCACCAATTCTATTTTCCTGACCAAGGAACCTCTCTCTCCAAGACCTCTCATATCTATTTCCCTTGGGACTGATTACTCTCTTGTGTTGGGGTAGAAATGTCATCATGGGGTCACTTTGTCATCCTCAGATCCCCTTAAACTCTCTCTCAAGTTGTTTCTCCTTTTCTGGGTCCCCTGTCTTCTGGTTTCTTGGTTTAGTCCCTTGTTTTGGTGAAGCACATCCTCCAGCAGTTTTCTATGAAAGGACAGTTTGCAGATGATTTTTTGTGACCCACATGTTGTAAACTATCTACTATTGTGTTTATCAGGAATTTGAAAATAATTGGTTGGAAATAATTTGGTTGAAAATAATTTTCCTTCAGAATTTTCTACTGTTGGTGTTGTTACTGATACTTCCAAAACCACACTGATTTGGGCCCTTTGCAATGAGCTTTTGTTCTTCCTTTCTCTGTTGGGCATTAAAATTCTTCTCATATTTTCCCATCTCTTTTCCATGCATGGAGCAATGGTGACACTAGATTTGAATGATGTTTAATATTTACTTTGCACCCCATTAAAATCCATGTGAATAGAAAGAGTAGAAAACAGAATTAAGTGGAGAATGATAAACCAGTTTCAAAACTAAACTTTGTTAGTTCTTGCATGTTTTGAAAATGACATCTAGGTTCTGATGCATTTGTAGGCATGCAAATCCATAATCTTAATTTAACTAAAGAGAACAAAAACCCACAAATAACAAAGGAAAGTAAATCAGACTATTTCTTTTATCACATTTATACTAACCCTAAACATAGACTCAAGGGAAAAGTCCCCCAAATGAAGCCAATATTTCAAATTGCAGCCTTAATATCATCTTGCAAAGATATCTGTCTACTGTTTGAGCTGTAGAAAAGCAACCTGTCCTGTGCCTCATTTATTAGTTTTGCCAATCCATCCTCCTGAAATGGTTAGATTGTGTTTGGATACAAGTGACAGAAAACCTGAGACAATACCCTAAATAAAAGTGGTTGTTTTGCTTCATGTGAGAAGTCAGAGGTAAGTGGTCCTTGCCAATGGCTTGGTAACTTAACAATGTCAAAACGGATGGCCTTAATAGTCTTTTGACCCTTCCTTCATGTTTGCAAAATGGCTGCCGCATCCCCAGCCATCACAACTGTACTCAAGGCCAAAAGGGGGAGTGTGCTGCTTGTTCATTGGTTTCTTCCTGTCATCCATGGATGAAGGCCAATTTCAAATTTCACCAGGGAAGATCCACAGGAGCTTGGAGACCAGCAACTATCAAATATACACCTAGGGACTCAGAATAATTTTTAAAAATATTTCTAATTCTTTCATTTTTCTGCATGTGGCTGTCCAATTTTCCCAACACCATTTGTTGAAGAGGCTGTCTTTTTTCCATTGGATATTCTTTCCTGCTTTGTCGAAGATTAGTTGACCATAGAGTTGAGGGTCTATTTCTGGGCTCTCTATTCTGTTCCATTGATCTATGTGTCTGTTTTTGTGCCAGTACCATACTGTCTTAATGATGACAGCTTTGTAGTAGAGCTTGAAGTCTGGAATTGTGATGCCACCAACTTTGGCTTTCTTTTTCAATATTCCTTTGGCTATTCGAGGTCTGTTCTGGTTCCATATAAATTTTAGGATGATTTGTTCCATTTCTTTGAAAAAATTGGATGGAATTTTGATAGGCATTGCATTAAATGTGTAGATAGCTTTAGGTAGCATAGACATTTTCACAATATTTATTCTTCCAATCCATGAGCATGGAACATTTTTCCATTTCTTTGTGTCTTCCTCAACTTCTTTCATGAGTACTTTATAGTTCTCTGAGTATAGATTCTTTGCCTCTTTGGTTAGGTTTATTCCTAGGTATCTTATGGTTTTGGGTGTAATTGTAAATGGGATTGACTCCTTGATTTCTCTTTCTTCTGTCTTGTTGTTGGTGTAAAGAAATGCAACTGATTTCTGTGCATGGATTTTATATCCTGACACTTTACTGAATTCCTGTACAAGCTCTAGCAGTTTTGGAGTGGCGCCTTTTGGGTTTTCCACATATAGTATCATATCATCTGCAAAGAGCGATAGTTTAACTTCTTCTTTGCTGATTTGGATGCCTTTAATTTCTTTCTGTTATCTGATTGCTGAGGCTAGGACTTCTAGTACTATGTTGAACAGCAGTGGTGATAATGGACATCCCTGCCGTGTTCCTGACCTTAATGGAAAAGCTCAGTTTTTCTCCATTGAGAATGATACTTGCAGTGGGTTTTTCATAGATGGCTTTGATAATATTGAGGTATGTGCCTTCTATCCCTACACTTTGAAGAGTTTTGATTAGGAATGGTAAAGAAGATGTGGTATATATATACAATGGAATACTATGCAGCCATCAAAAGAAATGAAATCTTACCATTTGTGACGACATGGATGGAACTAGAGCGTATTATGTTTAGTGAAATAAGTCAACTGGAGAAAGACAACTATCACATGATCTCCCTGATATGAGGAAGTGGAGATGCAATGGGAGTGGGGGTTAAGGTGGTAGGAAAAGAAAAAATGAAACAAGATGGGATTGGGCGGGAGACAAACCAAAAGAGACTCTTAATGTCATAAAACAAACTGAGGGGGGTGAGGGAGGAGAGGGGTTGCGAGAGGGTGGTGGGGTTACATTATATGTTTAAAAAAAAAGCTTAAAAAAAGAATATACTGTATATAGTAAAAAATTTTTAAAAATATTTCTAATTCTTAATTTTTATTAACATATAATGTATTATTTGTTTCAGGGATACATGTCTGTGATTCAGCAAAAATTCACAGCACTCAGCATAGTACATGCCCTCCCCAATGTTCATCACTCATTCAACAAATCCCTCCACCACCACCCCAGCAACCTTCAGTTTGTTTCCTGAGATTAAGAGTCTCTTATGCTTTGTCTCCCTTTCTGGTTTCATCTTGTTTCATTTTTCACTTCTTTATCCTATGATCCTCTATCTACCCCAGGTAGGGTAGGTCTATTTTCAACTTTTTGAAGAACCTCCATACTGTTTTCCAGAGTGGCTGCACCAGCTTGCATCCCCAACAGTGTAGGAGGGTTCTCTTTTCTCCACATCCTTGCCAACACTTGTCATTTCCTGACTGGTTAATTTTAGCCATTCTGACTAAAGTGTGAGGTTGTATTCCACTGTGGTTTTGATTTGTATTTCCCTAATACTGAGTGATACTGAGCATGATATTTTTGAACATATTTTTCATGTGTCTGTTGGCCATTTGGATGTCTTCTTTACAGAAATATCTGTTTATGACTTCTGCCTATTTCTTGATTGATGATTTGTTCTTTGGGTGTTGAGCTTGATAAGTTCTTTATAGATTTTGGATACTAGCCCTTTATCTGATATGTCATTTGCAAATATCTTCTCCCATTCTCTCGGTTGTCTTTTGGTTTTGTTGAGTGTTTTCCTTGCTGTGATAAAGCTTTTTATCCTGATGAAGTCCCAATAGTTCATTTTTATTCTTGCTTCCCTTGCCTGTGGCGATATTTCTAGGAAGAAGTTGCTGTGGCTGAGGTCGAAGAAGGGGTGCCTGTGTTCTCCTCAAGGATTTTGATAGATTCCTGTATCACATTGAGGTCTTCCATCCATTTTAAGTCTATTTCCATGTGTGGTGAAAGGAAATGAGCCAGTTTCATTCTTCTGCATGTGGCTGTCCAATTTTCCCAACACCATTTGTTGAAGAGACTGTCTTTTTTCTTTTGGACATTATTCCTTGGTTTGTCAAAAATTATTTCCTGATTTGCAAAGTTGACCATAGAGTTGAGGGTCCATTTTGGGGTTCTCTATTCTGTTCCATGGATCTATATGTCTGTTTTTGTGCCAGTACCATACTGTCTTGATGATTACATCTTTGTAATAAAGCTTGAAGTCTAGAACTGTGATGCCGTCAGCTTTGATTTTCTTTTTTGACATTCCTCTGGCTATTTGGGGTCTTTTCTGGCTCCATATAAATTATAGGATTATTTGTTACATTTTTTTTTAAAGTTGATGGTCTTTTGATAGGGATTGCATTAAATGTGTAGATTGCACTAGGTAACATAGACATTTTCACATTATTTGTTCTTCCAATCCATGAGCATGGAATGTTTTTCCATTTCTTTGTGTCTTCCTCAATTTCTTTCATGAGTACTTTATAGTTTTCTGAGTACAGATTCTTTGCCTCTGGTTATATTTATTCCTAGGGATCTTATGGTTTTGGGTGTGATTGTAAATGGGATTGACTCCTTAATTTCTCTTTCTTCTGTCTTGTTGGTGTATAAAAATGCAACTGATTTCTGTGCATTGATTATATATCCTGACACTTACTGAATACCTTTATGAGGTCTAGCCATTTTGGGGAGGAGTCTTTTGAGTTTCCACATAAAGTATCATATCATCTGCAAAGAGAGAGAGTTTTATTTCTTTTTTGCCAATTTAGATGCCTTTTATTTCTTTTTATTGTCTGATTGCTGAGGCTAGGACTTCTAGTACTATGTTGAACAGCAGTGGTGATAGTGGACATCCCAGCCATGTTCCTGACCTTATGGGGAAAGCTCTCAGTTTTTTCTCCATTGAGAATCATATTCGCTGTAGGTTTTTCATATATGGCTTTTATGATATTGAGGTATATACCTTCTATGCCTACACTGTGAAGAGTTTTGATATAGAGAGGATGCTTTACTTTGTCAAATGCTTTTTCAGCATCTATTGAGAGTAGTAAATGGTTCTTGTTCTGTCTTTTATTAATGTATTGTATCACCTTGATTGATTTGCAGATGTTGAACCAACCTTGCAGCCCAGGAATAAACCCACTTGGTCATGGTGAATAATTTTTTTTTTTAATGTACTGTTAGAACCTATTCACTAGTATTTGGTGAGAATTTTGCATCCATATTCATCAGGGATATTGGTCTGCAATTCTCCTCTTTGATAGGGTTTTGTCTGGTTTTGGAATCAAGGTAATCCTGGCCTCATAAAATGAGTTTGGAAGTTTTCCAT
The DNA here is from genome assembly GCA_003697995.1 of Taxidea taxus jeffersonii. Classification (NCBI taxonomy): domain Eukaryota; kingdom Metazoa; phylum Chordata; class Mammalia; order Carnivora; family Mustelidae; genus Taxidea; species Taxidea taxus. The sequence goes on from RCUC01146677.1 coordinate 84,051, forward strand.
CCATTTCTATTTTTTGGAACAGTTTCAGGAGAATAGGTATTAATTCTTCTTTAAGTATTTGTTAGAATTCCTGTGGGAAGCCGTTTGGCCCCAGGCTTTTGTTTGTTTGGAGATTTTGGATGACTGTTTCAACCTCCTTACTGGTTATGGGTTTGTTTAGGTTTTATATGTCCTCCTGGTTGAGTTTTGTTAGTTTATATGTTGCTAGGAATGCATCCATTTCTTCCAGACTGTCTCATTTCCTGTCATATAGTTACTCATAATATGTTCTTTTAATTGTTGTATTTATTTGGTGTTGGTTGTGATCTCTTCTCTGTCATTCATGATTTTCTTAATTTGCGTCCTTGGTCTTTTTTTTTTCCACAAGTATAAACAGGAGTTTATCAACTTTATTAATTCTTCCAAAGAACCAGTTCCTAGTTTCATTGATCTGTTCTATTGTTCTTTTGGTTCCTATTTCATTTATTTCTGCTCTAATTTTTCTTATTTTTCTTCTCCTGCTGGGTTTAGGCTTTATTTGCTGTTTTATCTCCAGCTCCTTTAGGTGCAAGGTTACATTGTATATTTAAGACCTTTCTTGTTTCTTGAGAAAGGCTTGTATTGATATATCCTTTCCTCTCAGGACCACTTTTGTTGCATTCCAAAGGTTTTGGACAGTTGTGTTTTCATTTTCATTTGTTTCCATTATTTTTTTTAATTCTTCTTTAATTTCCTGATTGATGCATTCATTCTTTGGTATGAAGCTCTCTAGCTTCTATGTATCCGAATTCTTTCCAACTTTCCTCTTGTGACTGAATTCTAGCATCAAAGCATTGTGGTCTGAAAATATGCACAGAATGACCCAGTCTTTTAGTACTGGTTGAGAACTGATTTGTGACCCAGGGTGTGATCTATTCTGGAGAATGTTCCATGGGCACTAGAGAAGAATGTGTATTCTGTTGCTCTGGAATGGAATGTTATGAATACATCTGTGGAGTCCATATCATCCAGTGTGTCATTTAAACCCTTTATTTCCTTGTTGAGCTCTTACTTAAATCATCTGTCCATCACAGTGAGAAGGGTGTTAAAGTCTCGACAATTATTGTATTATTGTCAATGTGTTTCTTTGATTTTGTTATTAATTGGCTTATTTAGTTGCCTGCTCCCACGTTAAGGTTATATGTATTTAAATTGTTAAATCTTCTTGTTGGACAGGCCCTTTAAGTGTTATATAGTGTCCTCCCTCATCTCTTATTATAGTCTTTGGTTCAAAATCTAATTTGTCTGATATAAGGATTGCCAACCAGCTTTCTTTTGAAGTCCATTAACATGGTAAATGATTTTCCACCCCCTCACTTCAAATCTGGAGGTGTCTTTGGGTCTAAAATGAGTTTCTTTTAGACAGCATATTGATGGGTATCGTTTGGATTTTTTTTATCTGTTTGTTTGATTGGTTTTTTGTTTGTTTTTAATCCATTCTGATACCCTCTGTCTTTTGAGTGGGGCATTTAGCCCATTTACCTTCAGGATAACTATTGAAAAAATAAGAATTTAGTGTCACCCTATTGCCTGTAAGGTAATTGTTACTATATATTGTCTCTGTCTTTTTCTGGTCTGATATTTTTAGCCTCTCTTTGTTTAGAGAATCCCTTTCAATACTTCCTGTAGGGCTGGTTTGGTGTTCACAAATTCTTTTTTTTGTTGTTGTTTTTGTTTGTCCTGGAGGCTTTTGATCTCTTTCTATTTTCAATGGTGGCCTAAGTGGATATAGTATTCTTAGTTGCATATTTTTCTCATTTAGTGCTCTGGATATGTCATGCCAGTCCTTTCTGGCCTGCCAGTTCTCTGTGGATAGGTCTGCTGCCAATCTAATATTTCTAATGTTGTAGGTTACAGACCTCTTGTCCTGAGCTGCTATCAGGATTCTCTCTTTGTCTTTGAGACTTGTGAGTTTTACATTAGATGACAGGGTGTTGACTAATTTTTATTGATTTTGAGTGGGTTTCTCTATGCCATCTAAATTTTGATGATTGTTTCCTTCCCCAAATTAGGGAAGTTCTCTGCTATAATTTGCTCCAATATACCTTTTGTCTCTCTCTCTCTTTCTTCTTCTTCTGGAATCCCAATTTTTTAAATATTGTTTCATCTTATGGTTTCACTTATCTCTTGAATTCTCCCCTTATGATCCAGTAGTTGCTTATCTCTTTTTTTCCTCAGTGTCTTTATTCTTCATCATTTGGTCTTCTATCTCATTAATTCTTTCTTCTGCCTCATTTATCCTAGCAGTAAGAGCCTCCATTTTTTAAATTTTTATTAATTTTTAAAATTTATTTTCAGTGTTCCAGAATTCATTGCTTATGCATCACACCCAGTGCACCATGCAATATGTGCCCTCTACAATATCCACCACCAGGCTCACCCAACCTCCGAACCCCCTCCCCTCCAAAATCCTCAGTTAGTTAGATTCCACAGTATCTCATGGTTCATCTCCCCCTCCAATTTTCCCCAACTCCCTTCTCCTCTTCATCTCCCCATGTCCTCCGTGTTATTAACTTATTTGTGGAGCATAAGGAAGAGCCTCCATTTTTTATTGCACTTCATTAATAGCTTGTTTTATTTCAACTTGGTTATATTTTAGTTCTTTATTTTTCCAGAAAATGATTGCATTTCTCCAGAAAAGAATTCTCTAGTGTCTTCTATGCTTTTTTCAAGCCCAGCTAGCATCTTGATAATCATTATTCTGAACTCTCGTTCTGACATCTTACTAATGGCCATATTGATTAGGACCATAGCAGCAGATACTGCCTCTTCTTTTTTTTTTTTTTTTTAACCTTAATTTTTCCACTTGCTCATTTTGGCCAGAGAAGAATAGATGAATGAGAGAACAAATGCTAAAAAGGTAACAATGACCCCAGAAAAATATACACTAACCAAATCAGAAGAGTCCCAAAACTGGTGGGAGAAAAAAAGGAAATACACACACACATATTCACACACACACACGTAGCACACACACATATATATATACGGGTAAACATGATGAAGGGATGGAATATGGCTGAGAAGATAAAATTTTTAAAAGATATTAAGGAAGGAGTTGATAAGAAGTTTGTTTAAAAAAGAAAGGAAAAGAAAGGGGAGTGGGTAGTATGTGATCAGGCTGGAGACCAGAACAAAGCCATATGCTAGATTTAGGGTATATTTTAGTCTGTTAGAAGAAATTGTATCCCAAAATTTTAAAGAAAGAAAACCTTATATGAATACATAAAATAAGGTTAGATACAATGAAGGGATAGAATATGACTCTAAAAATGAAAAATTAAAAAGAGCTTTAAAAAGGCATTAATAAGATAATATAGTTAAAATAGGAAAGAGGAAAAATTTAAAAAAGAAAAAATGGAAATTTTTAAAAACTAACTTTGTTTTTTTTATTTTTTTAATTTATTTTCAGTGTTCCAGAATTCATTGCTTATGCATCACACCCAGTGCTCCATACAATATGTGCCCTCCATAATACCCACCAACAGGCTCATCCAACCTCCCACTGCCCTCTCCTCTAAAACCTTCAGTTTGTTTCTCAGCGTCCACAGTGTCTCATCGTTCATCTCCTCCTCCAGCTTCCCCAACTCCCTTCTCATCTCCATCTCCTCATGTCCTCCTTGTTATTCCTTATGCTCCACAAATAAGTGAAACCATATGGTAATTGACTCTCTCTGCTTGACTTACTTCACTCAGCATAATCTCTTCCAGTCCCATCCATGTTGATAAAAAAGTTGGGTATTCATCCTTTCTGATGGAGGTATAGTACTCCATAATATATATGGACCACATCTTCCTTATCCATTCATCCGTTGAAGGGCATCTTGATTCTTTCCACAATTTGGCGACTGTGCCATTGCTGCTATGAACATTGGGGTACAGATGACCCTTCTGTTCACTACATCTGTACCTTTGGGGTAAATACCCAGTAGTGCAATTGCAAGGACAAAGGGAATCTCTATTTTTAATTTCTTAAGGAACCTCTAGCAAATTGGCTGCACCAACTTGCATTCCCATCATCAGTGTAAGACGGTTCCCCTTTCTCCACATACTCTCCAACACATGCTCTTTACTGTCTTGTTAATTTTGGTGATTCTAACTGGTGTAAGGAGGTATCTCAATGTGGTTTTGATTTGAATCTCCCTGATGGCTAGTGATGAGGAACATTTTTTTTTCGTGTCTGTCAGCCATTTGTATGTCTTCTTTGGAAAAGTGTCTGTTCTTGTCTTCTGTCCATTTTTTGATGTGATTATCCATTTTGTGTTTGGTGAGTTTGAGTAGTTCTTTATAAATCTTGGATATTAGCCCTTTGTCTGTACTGTCAATTGTGAATAACTTCTCCCATTCCGTGGGTTGCTTCTTTGTTTTGTTGACTGTTTCTTTTGCTGTGAAGAGGCTTTTGATCTTTATGAAGTCCCAAAAGTTCATTTTTGCTTTTGTTTCCTTTGCTGTTGGAGACATATCTTGAAAGAAGTTGCTGTGGCCAATGTCGAAGACCTTGCTGCCTATGTTCTCCTCTAGGATTCTGGTGGATTCCTGCCTCATGTTGAAGTTTTTATCCATTTTGAGTTTATCTTTGTGTATGATGTAAGGCAATAGTCGAGTTTCATTCTTCTACACATAGCTGTCCAATTTTCCCAGCACCATTTATTGAAGAGACTGTCTTTTTTCCATTGTATATTTTTCCCTGCTTTAAGACTGACAAGACATATTTAGGGCACTAAGCAAAAAGAACCTGCAGCCAAGAATACTATATCCAGCAAGGCTGACATTCAAAATGGATGGAGCGATAAGGAGCTTCCAAGACTGGCAAGATTTACAAGAGTATGTGACCACCCAGCCAACACTGCAGGAAATATTAAGGTGGGTTCTATAAAAAAGCAAAAATCCCAAGAATTTCATTGAACCAAAATATATGGAGACAATCTACAAAAACAAAGACTTCACAGGTAACACGATGTCAATAAAAACGGATCTCTCAACAATCACTCTCAACGTGAATGACCTAAATGCTCCCATTAAGTGGCACAGGGTTGCAGATTGGATAAAACAACAGGACCCATCCATATGTTGTCTACAAGAGACCTATTTTGAACCTAAGGATACATCCAGACAGAAAGTGAAGGGGAGAAGCACCTTTCATGCCAGTGGGCCTCAAAAGAAAGATGGGATAGTGATTCTCATATCAGGTAAATTAGATTTTCAACTAAAGACTGTAGTCAGAGATAAAGACACTGCATCATTCTTAAAGGGTCTATCCACCAAGAAGATCTAACAAGTATAAATATTTATGCCCCCAATACAGGAGCAGCCAACTACACAAGACAACTGTTAATCAAGATAAAGTCATATTGATATGAATACATTAATAGTAGGGGATCTTAACCTGCCATTCTCAGTAATAGACAGATTATCAAAGCAGAAAATCAATAAAAAAACAAAAACATTGAATGACACATTGGACCAGATGGACCTCATAGATATATATGGAACATCTCACCCTAAAACAACAGAATACACACTCTTCTCTAGTGCACATGGAACTTTCTCCAGAATAGACAACATACTGGGGCGACAAATCAGGACTCAACTGATACCAAAATATTGAGATTATTCCCTGCAAATTCTCAGACCACAATGCTTTGAAACTGGAACACAACCACAAGAAAAGGTTTGGAAAGAATCAAACACCTGAAAGCTAAAGACCACCTTGCTTAAGAATGTTTGGATCAATCAAGAAATCAAAGAAGAACTTGAACAATTCATAGAAACCAATGAGAATGAAGACACTTCAGTCAAAAACCTATGGGATACAGCAAAGGCGGTCCTAAGGGGGGAACACATAGCCATCCAAGCCTCCCTCAAAAGAATTGAAAAATCCAGAATACACTAGCTCTCTTTACACCTTAAAGAACTGGAGAACAAACAACAAATTAAGCCAACCCCACACACAAGAAGGGAAATAATCAAGATTAGAGCAGAGATCAATGAGATAGAAATTAGAGATATAGCAGAACACATCAACAAATCTAGAAGCTGGTTTTTTGAAAGAATCAATAAGATTGACAAACTACTGGCCAAACTAATCCAAAATAAAAGAGAGAAGGCCCAAATTAATAAAATTATGAATGAAAAGGGAGAGATCACAACTAATACCAAGAAAATAGAAACAACCATCAGAAATTATTTTTTAAATATTTTATTTATTTATTTATTTCTCTCTACAGAGAAGCAGAGAGGAAGGCAGAGAGAGAGGAGGAAGCAGGCTCCCTGCAGGGCAGAGAACCCGATGTGGAGCTTGATCCCAGGACCCTGGGATCATGACCTGAGCTGAAGGCAGAGGCTTTAACCCACTGAGCCACCCAGGGGCCCCATCATCAGAAATTATTACCAACAGTTATATGACAATTAAGTAGCCAACCTAGATGAAATGGATGCATTCCTGGAAACATATAAACTTCCAAAACTGAATCAGGAAGAAACTGACAACTTGAATAGACCAATATCTAGTAACAAGATTGAAGCAGTGATCAAAAACCTCCCAAAAAACAAGAGCCTAGGACCTGACGGATTCCCTGGAAAATTCTATCAAACTTTCAAAGAAGAAATAACACCTATTCTCCTGAGGCTTTTCAAAAACTTGAAAAAAAATGACTTTGAAAGACTAAAGAATCATGGGGGAAAAGCCATGAATTCTATGTTCTGCATGCCCCTAGCACTGGTGTTTTGCAGTTCTCATTGATCAGTAGACTTGGTCTTGGCTGGATGTTCTTGCTGATATTCTGGGGGAGGGGATTTGTCACAATGATTCTCAAATGTCTTTGCCCAAGATGGAATTGCACCACCCTTACCAAGGACCAGGCTAAATAATCTGCTCAGTTTGCCTTGTGTAGCTTTCATTCCCTGACAGCTTTCTGTACAGCTTTGGAGGACAAGAATGAAAATAGTGGCCTCCCAATCTCCAGCCCCAGAGGAGCAGAGAACTCAGACCTCCCTTTTCATCAAGCCCTCAGGGAAAAGCAGACAATCATGCCTGTCTCTCTTGTCTCTGGCTGTGCTCCCTGTTCAGTCAGCCTGTGAATGAGCATTTCTATCTCTGGCACGTGGCCCCATTTGTAATCTCCAAACTCAGCCAATCCCTGAAGCATGCCCCTGCACCACACCTCCTGGTGGAAGACGGTGGGAATCTTCCTGGATCTGCAACCTGTGGAGCCTCTGATTGAAAAGCAATGGCCTGATTGTGTGTCAGGTCACGGTTTAAGGTAACCCAAGCTGAGAGCTCACTTCTCAGCTCTGTCTCTGCAGGCGGCTTCCCCGCTCTGATACCTGGAAGCTCTGCTGCACTCAGGAACCCCTGGTCTTTTTGTGATACCAATGATCCTGAGACTGCACTGTCCCAGCGAGGTCTCCACCCCACACTTAGCATCTGGAGCTACATCTCTCAGTGGAACAGACTTCTAATAGTTCCAATTTTGTGCTCTGCTGCTCTATCGCTTTCTGGGAGCTGGCCCCACCACCCTCAGTCTCTCTTCCCATATATCACATCAGTTTCACTTCTCCACACATCCTACCTTCCAGAAATTGGTTGCTTTTCTATCCCTAGAATTTTTGCTCTTCTCTTTGATCTCCATTGAGTTTGTAGGTGTTCAGAATGCTTTGGTAACTATCTAGCTGAATTTCTGGGACTACCATCTTCCCTGGGGCTCAGAATAATGTTTACACTCTGCACAAGCAGAGGACATTATGCAGAGGACACTATGTTCCAGTGTTAATGTCTACTGAGCAGTGGTTCTCACTTAAAGAGATAGGTTCACAGGTGACTCTGTTGTTTTCATGCCATGTAACCAATTCCTCTCTCCCTTGCAGAGATTTGTGCAGATTTAAGACAGCATGGCTGTGGTGTATAGTACTGTTTCTGGAATACCAGAGGGACTTAAATGATGTTCCTGTCACTTCTTATTATTATTCTGCATGATGCCATTTTATAAAAATATAGAAGACTGAAGACTTCACAAGAAATCCTGCTGCCAGTCTTGTGGTTGGTGGTAAGTCACTTTTTAAATAAAATCTTTATAAAATAGAGAGATCAACTTTGCTTCTACATTTTATACAAGATAAAATATATTGCATAAAAGGTAGACAAAGTGAAGAAGGTGGAAAATAGGGAAGATCAGTAAACAGATCAAGAAAGTATAAGTTATTGTCTAGAAATGGCATGAAAATATATGCTCATTCTCTTGGACTATTTAAATGTAAGTTTTTAAGTATGGCCTGAGACAGCACTTTCCCTTATCTTTAAAACAGAGTGTTGGAGACTTTGAGTTTAAATTAAAAACAAAAAGAAAAATCTGCTTTTGAGAAGAGAGAAATGAGAAGAGCTCCGAAGTGAGGTGGTCAATTAAACCCTGGACCCTACTTGCATAGCAGCACCTCTGCCCCTTGGATGGACCCCCACAGTGGATGGAAATGGTCCCCTGAAGGCATTGGGTGGCACCAAGGAGACAATCTGGGATTCTTCTCTCTAACACTCATTAAGACAAGCTCTGTTCCTCTTCATAGGCAGTTTCCTTCATAGAGCAAAGGCCAGAGGGTGAGGAGCAACTCTGAAAATTGATGATTCCCCCTATACACACACGTCTCTCCTTACATTATGGAGAAGGACACAGGGTCCTGCAGGAAGTCCTTTGCTAATCACTGTGGTGGCACACAGTCTTGGTCAGCACTTTCTACCAATCAAACCAATTAAGAGCTGTGCGCAGAACACACAAGCTTCAGTGTGAGACACAATTAGCCTGATGCTTCAGGATCCAGGGAAAAACCAAGCTTGGGGTTGGGATTTTTCTCCTTTCCTGACCTCTCATTTATAATACTCTCCCCAGTTTTCATCATACTGCACTGATGGCCCCTCAAAAATCATGAGTTGATGGTAGCAGTCCTTTTACAGCCAACTTTATGTGAGCTTGGGGCTTAGTCCACACAAATATCCAAAATGCTGTCATCATTTCAGAGAGTAACAAAAATGAGATTGAACTGACCCTTGGGGAAAAAAAAAATCATACCCTGAGGCCACCCTTTTCATTCTAGCTATTTATCTCCCTAATCTCTCTCGATGTCATTCAGACATTGAGAACACCCTTGCACCTCAAGTTGTGTGTAAGGTTTCCTCCAAATGTTTAGCACCTGCCCAGATAAGCTCTTAACCCACCCACCATTACAATCAGCCTTTGTATTCATTCATTTGGATGTGTAGGTTAACATGTCACTGTACTTTTTCTCCTATAAGTTAAATAGACTTTTATAAACAAGGAATGGTTCTGTTTCTAACCCCAATGAACATCAGCATGTTGTCTCAGAAGCAGAAGACAGATGCAATGCAAGTTCGTCTCTGTTCCTTATTGTATTTCCAGTGCCCATTTTCAGAATCTAATAAATTAGTATGGCAGTGGTAAGTCCTAGATTGCCTCCTTTTTGCTACACCCAGGCAATGGTGGATTTCACCAACCCCTCCCCACTTTTCAGAAATTAGAAAAACAATTGTAGCACCTCCTTTGACTGCCAGCAGAATAGCATTCTCAGATAACCCCCTTTGTCCACACTCCAGCAGTGACAGGAAGAAGAAGTGACATTCACTTTGTCAAAACACAGGGAGTACTCAAATCTGTGGCTGATGACTGTATTACTACCTGTTACTTAAAAATAATATTGCTAATTTACTCAAAGTAATTAATCTCTTCTTGCATGATGAGTTATTCAATGTTACTGTGCTTTGGGCAAATCTAGAGAGAAGAAAAACTCAAACCATGGGGCTTAAATGGGGAAAGGATATCCAGATTCTAAAATCAGACCCAACTGCTTACTTGAGGGGCAAAAAAGAGATCTTCCTCTTTGAGTGAAGTGATTGAACAGCAATCTTCATTTAAGGAAGAAAATTGAGATTCCTTTCAGCTTACTGAATACCTGTGTGTGCTCAATCTACCACTTGCACTTCTATTGATGAGTGTGTCCCTTCCTCATTTCTCTCCAGCTCCTGAAATCTAGGGCTTAACATCTTTAACCTCCCCCTTCCTTCCTGTCCCCAAGAAACTGAGGCATTGGAAGAGAGAAATTCCATTTATGAAGCACCTGCTGGGAGTGCCAGGTACAGAGCCAGTTCCTCACTCCTTACTTGTTGCTGGAGGTTTATTCATATCAGAAGAGAGGACCCTCAAATATAATCATAACTGAAGTAAAAATATGTGTGTGACATCATATATTGAATAATGAAAGAAAAACTAATATAACAGGTTGATCCTGGCTTGTGTTAGACAAAACTTAGGTTTCTTTATAATCATGCTCTATTTCATAAGATAAACAAATAATGAATCAAGTGTGTAGGGGATGTAGGGATTGAATTTTTCCAAAACATATTATGAATGCCTAGCATGAAGTCCTTTGCCTGGGTTGGACTCCTACAGTCCTATACTAAGGGGAGAAGGTTGTTGGATATGAGACATAGTATTCCAGGGCTGCATTAATTTCCCAAGAGCTCTCTTAATCCTCTTATAGTCAAGATGCTCTCTTCTGAAGCTGTTGTGTTGTGGGATGTCTCTCTCTTTACCAGCCTGGCGGCTTGATACTGCCAAAGCCACCAGAGTGCTCTTTGTCTAGCTCCCAACATTGTCCTCATCAACTCATCCAAATCCTGAAGCTTCTACAAATCAGTAGTGTTCTTTTTGCAGTCACTTTGCATTTTCTCTGACTTATCCAAGTTAACAACTATCAACAGAGGGATCGTGACATGAATATTAATGGATTAGTAGAAATGGATATGAGGGTTGAACAGAGAGAATGATGGAATGGAAACTCAACGTCCAAGTGGATGCCATCTCGTGGGGAATTATGTTCATGCCATGATGCTTCCCTGTGAAAGCACAATTATGTGGCATCAGAAAACATCACTCAGGTAGTAAGGACCTTCTCAAAATGTTGCCCAACCCTGAGAGTAGCATAAAAGTTGCAACCACTCCTACTGCACAGAGGAAAAGTGGACTCAGAAATGAAAGGATTTATATAAGTTTGCTCTGCTTACCCATACTTCCTTGTCAGAAGCCACAATGATACCTTCCACCTCCCCACTGTAATATGCCACACCCTCCTTAGCATCGCTAGGCACCCAGCTTGAGCACCCAGTCTCGCACCCAACCTAGGTCACTTAGTGTCTCCATCCTTCAACATGTTCTGTCTCACCAAATTCAAAGGCCTCCCAAGGGAGCACCCTCACCTTGGTGTCCCAACTCCCCCAAACCACAAATGCTCCAGACAATAATAAACACCTTCCACCTAAAATGGGCACCTGATCCTGCTCTTCCCATTCTCCCTTAGCCAAACGGCACCAACACTCTCCCAGTGCCTGGCCCAGAAGACTGGGGTTCTTCTTTCCTTCCTTGTCCCTGCCAAACCCCTGCCAAATCTTGTGTTTTCACTTAAAGCTTGTTCAGTCTACTCCTTGCCCCGTAACCCAGCATCATCTCTCATCTAGACAATCTTGAGTATCATAGATCATTTCTTGGCGTGTTTTTAATCTTAAACATTCTCAAAACTGCAACAAAAATGACCCATTAAGATACAAATCCAAAAGTTTTGATTTAATAATATTTACATTTTTAATGAAAGTATAGTTAACACACAATATTACATAGTTTCAGGTATACAAGATGGTGATTCAACAATTCTACATGTTGTACAGTGCTCACCATGATGAGTGTAGTCACTTTCTGTCACCATACAACATTATTACAATATTACTGATAGTATTTTCTATATCATACTTTTTATCCCTGTGACTTATTTATTTTATAATTGGAAGTTTGTACCTCTTAATCCCCTTCACCTATTTCTCCTATCCTCCCATGCACCAACCTTTCTTCTGGCAACACCAGTTTGTTTTTTATATTTATGAGTCTATTTCCATTTTTTGTTTATTTCTTCTTCTTTTTTTAAAGATTTTATCTATTTATTTAACAGAGAGAGATCACAAGTAGGCAGAGAGGCAAGCAGAGAAAGAGGAAGGGAAGCAGGCTCCCTGCTGAGCAGAAAGCCCGATGCAGGGCTCGATCCCAGGACCCTGGGATCATGACCTGAGCCGAAGGCAGAGGCTTTAACCCACTGAGCCACCCAGGTGCCCCTATTTCTTCTTAATATTATTAAAATATCCATATTACCCACAGCAATCTGTAGATTCAATGCAATCCCTATCAAAATATGAGTAGTATTTGTTTAACAAAAGTAGAACAAATAATCTTAAAATCTGTATGAGTCACAAAAGACCCTGATCAGCCAAAACAATCTTGGGAGAGAATAAAGCTGATGGTATCATGATCTCATATTTTCAACTATGCTATAAATCTATATTAATCAAAACAGCGTGGTACTGGCACAAAAATAGACACATAGACCAATGGAATAGAATGAGAGCCCAGAAATATACCCACACTTATATGACCAATCACTTTTTTTTAAAGATTTTACTTATTTACTTGAGAGAGAGAGAGAGAGAATGAGCAGGGAGGAGGGGCAGAGGGAGAGAGAGAGAAGCAGACTCTCTGCTGAGCAGGGAGCCCAACAGAGGGCTGGGGCACCATCCCAAGACCTAGAGATCATGACGTGAGCCAAAGGCAGATCCTTAGCTGACTGAGCTACCCAGGCACCCCAACCAATCACTTTTGAACCCCCAAACCGTACCATATAAAGCACACTCTTGTGAAGTATACAAATCTTTCACTTCTTGTGGCAGCCCTCTCTCTCAAGATTTCTCTCCCACTGGCCCCATCACCTCACCCAGACCTGATCTCCTGAGATGGTCCCCTTCTGCCCAAGAGCCCCCAAGTGTCAGCACAGGCTGACTCTGTCCATACCATCTGCCACAGACCATCAGGGTCTATTGGACCTGGGGTCAGCTTTGGGTTTATTACCTGCTGTAGCTTAGAAGGACCTTGCACCTCCCAGTCAGAGGGTGTCAGGAGGAGCCTGTGACCAGGGCCGGGCTGGTGTTATGTGACCTGAAAGGGGTCAAGAAAGCAGAGGTCTCTGAACTGGACCCTGCCTGAAGATGAGATCACTCCATGATTGAGTCTCTAATGATTTTTGTCCAAGGGGTGGGAAGATGGAGCAGGACTTGAGCTAGAACAGGTAGAGATGCAGCAGTCACTCCTTTTGGAGGGGGAGGGATGTATGATCCCACCTGTGCTTTGTGCAGCATTCCTATTTTTGTCTGTTCTCAGACACAATGATGGGAGACTTGGTTTTTCTTGCTTCCCTATGGCTGCTGAAGGGCCTATCCTGATGTTGGTTTCTATGAAACAGGTTAGCACCAGGCCAGCTGCCATCTGATAGCTTTCCAGAGCCACTTTCTTTTTCTCACCTCCTTGATTTTTTACCTTCTTCATTGTTTTTGGCACCTTGGAATTTTCCTTATTTCTGAACAAGCTTAACTTTGCATGAAGAGGATATTTCTTGGATTGTGTTCAACATTCTTGGGTGCATTATAGTTCAAGAGGGTCTCAGGTTATCTAGCCCATCCTATGTTCGAGAATGGAAGTCTGATGTCTAATGCCTTCTCCTCACATGGTGGAGCTCAGAGCTTCAGCTTCACTGGGACAACTGGGGGTCATGTTCTGCACATCTGAGAGCTAGCATTTCCCCCTGAGAACTCATGTGCATGCCATTTCTCTCTTTCCCCAAATTTTCATCATCGCTGCCACTGTTAATCTAGATCAGAGGAGCTATTGGTATATTATTCTCTATTACAGTGGTTGTTTTTTTGTTTTGTTTTTAATATCTTGGTTTTGATAGTTAAGTTAGAAATTTGCATAAATTTACTGTGGTGTATTGCAGGTTATAAATGGCCCCAATTTGTTCCATTTTTATTTACATGTTGATTTCCAATGTATATAATTATCTTCTTAATGAACAATAAAATAAAAAAGTGTAAGTTATTGTCAAGAATAATAAAACACACCAATAAATATCATTGGGAAGCAATGGCATATTTAAGAGAATATATAATCACTACTGAGTGAAGAGGATTTGTCATGAAAAAAATACTCTTATTTTAGAGAATCACGAAATCAGAATTTCAAAGAAATTAAGAAGAAGCTGCAGAGAAAGAGGCTGAAGTGAATTAAAGATAAGTCATAGAATGCTCATTGCATGTGTTTATTTTCTTACAAATAGGGTAGCTGGGAGAAACAGATGAAGCTAAAGCAGGCAGAGGAACCGAAGAGTGGGTGTCAAGGAAAAAAGGTTTCTATAATTTGTCCCAAAAAACTTCCCATTTAAAAGGAATACATTTTCTCCAGGCTTTTTCTTTTGGACATCTAAGGACATAAATGATAAGGCCTCATTTTAAATGTTTTTCTAAGTCATAAAACAATCACCTGTCCCAGGAGCCTGGGATGTGGGATGTGAGAAGCCATGAGGGGTCTGCCAGTGTTTTTGGATGGCACAGAGTGCAGGGGAAGGGTCAGCACCAGGGAACTGCATATTTAATGAAATGTTTCTAGAGATAATGACTCAGCTTTCAAGTCTTTAGGCCATTAGTGATGTTAATCACTGTAATTTCAGCCCAAACTGTAAACTACTGGGTCAGTGATTGAAAAAAACATTTTGGAATAGAAAAAGCACCTTCAGAGCAGGTTTAAGTCACCCTGGTTTAACCACCTCTCTGTGGAGTTGATTCTCTGTGGCATCTCAGCTCCTTCCCCTAGTGTCCCTGACAGGGATGGGTCTTCTTTGTCACTGTTCTCCTTCCCTGAAATACATGTTGTCCCTTCAAGAGCAACCACCCCACCATTAGGCCTCCTTCTCCTTGAGTTCTGAGTTGTCTCAGTTGTCTCACAGATAGGGGAGAGTGCTCCCGGTAACCATAGCAGGATCAGCCTTCTGAGACTTCCCTCTGAGGGCTCCAGTGAGTCAAACAACACAAAAAGGCTTTCTTCCTCCTCTCCTCTTTCCCTTACTTCATTCTAAACCATGTTCTGAGTAGTGGGTGGTGGTACCCATGTAGGGGCCACCAACATAATTGTCATGTTGGGGAGGGGAGCTCTTCCATGTTCACTGGGGTTGGAGTCTGGCCAATCCTAGAGGAAATGCTCCTACCCCACTGGCTCTTCCTCAAAGAGGAAAGGGGGGCCAGCAGCAGTGGGACTAGTCAGAAGAGAACTTTGCTTCTTCTCTTTTCCTCTGAAGGCCTGCCTGAGGTCTTCCTTTGTTTCTCTTTCAGTTTGCTGTTTGCATAAACTGCGTCCAGCTCCATAGGCAGAGGGCAAGAGGTCTTCCACTTTCTCAGAGCTCCTTGTCAAAGCCATACTCCTTTAAGTTGCCCTTGCATGGGGGGCCATTTGGTACTTGTTAGGTGTTAACAAGATGGAATGTTAATTCCTTAATCAGTTCTCATTTTCATGAATTCACTCCCTCAGTGTGAAACTCAAAGGGCAGTCAGAGGCAGACCATCAAACCTCGCTTTAAAGATTTAGCTTTAATAAGACTCATATTGAGCCCATGTAGGCACCTGATATTTGCGTTCTCATTTATTACTCATAATACCAAGCAGGTGATTATCATCTTCATTATTACCGATTTCACAGATGAAGAGACTGAGGGCATTGTGGCTTGGTGACTCTACTACAGTTACAGCTGACAAGTGGCAGATTTATGATGCCAAAGCCTCTGAGGGCTACAGCATGCCACCAGCCTGTCCCCTTCTCTGCCCTCCTTTCTCCTTGGACATTGGCCAACATGAGATCCAGCTAGGCTGCCACTCCCTTGTCCTGTCCAATGGCATGACACTCAGTTGTGCCTAAACCACCTGGAGACCAGGTGCCTTGTCTTAGAAGGAAATCCATCTTCATTTATGATTTGACATCTGTAGACACCTGGGTCAAGCTGGGGCAAGGCCATGCCTGGAAATGTTGTTACTTGTCCTGTCCTGGGATGAGTGGCCAGGAGCACATGGACACTTGGACTCTGGCCTCTCCTCTGCAGAGTGAGGTCAGCCCAGACCTGGAGCTAGGTTCACTGTCCTGTTGACTTCCTATGAAACTGCAGTAGCATCTGTTGCTCTTTCCATTCCATTACCTTGTCACTTACAAAACTCTATTTTTGTAAACAGATAAAAACAAACAGAAAACAAACTAAATCTCCCTGTGGTGCTTACTACTTATAGACCTGTTGTTATCAGTAACAACACAGACCACTCATACAGCTGTGTGCAGGATACAACTCTGGAGTTAATTCTTAGAACAGCCCTGCTGGGTGGGTGCTACCATCACCACCATTTTGCATATGAGGAAACAGGCACAGAGAAGCTCTGTAACTTGCCCATGCTCACACATGAGAGGCTGCAGCATCAGAACTGGAAAACAGGCTGCCTGGCTGCAGAGCCACACTCCCAGTCTGGACGCATCTCATCATGCCACCGGCTAACTTGAGGGCCAATCACATCCTGGCCCCTGCCCACCTTTCCTGCCTCCAAGCTGCCACTGCCACCTTGGACATCCTCTGCTCCATCACACCGAACTCCTTCATTTCCCAGAACAAAGTGATAACTTTAGCAACTTCCTCTTTTTGCACAAGATGCTTCCTTCAACTACAGTAATGGTCTCCCCTTCGGGGCTAGACAAGCACTAGTTCCCTCTTCAACCTGGTGACTCAGCTCTGCCTTCACCTCCTCAGGAAGTCACCTTCAATCATGTCATATTCCTAAGCCTTGCTCCTCTTGGGCCAGAATCAGGGCTTCTCAAACTATAATGTGCACCTGAATCACCCAGGGTGTTTGTTAAATGCAGGATCTCAGGGCCTGACTTCTGCATTTTTAACTAGATCCCAGATGAGTCCAGTGTGGCTGCTCCAGGACCACACTTTGAGCACCTCTGGTGGTCCTTCTGCCACCACTCCCTCTGTTGCAGGGCTTAGCCCTGCATGCAATCCCTAGAGGGCTCCCAAGGCAGGCAGCAAGCTCAGGGGCATGTCCATTCCTCAGTTATCTACCTCACCACCTGGCACACTGGAGGACTAAAATATGCACTTCGATTTCTTTCAGTTAATTCTAAAAGGCATCTCAACACCAGTAGTTGAACAGCATCTAGATGAAATATAAATAAGTAAGGGAGCATAACAACTTGCTCTTAAGTTCATCTTTTTTCATGAGAACCAAAAATACCAGAATAGAAAAGAGCCTGTTAAACATAATAAATCAAGAGTGGAAGCTAAGGAAACAAACAGGAGACTTTGAGATAAGGAAAGCCCAAACTCGACACATCTGCCCATAATCATCTTAGCCAGCAGCCCAGGAAATAAAGACCCTCTGGTTTATAATTTCTCCTATTTGTTTAACTTAAAGATGTATGTGTAGCCACAAAATGTATTATGTGTTGAGCATCCAGAACTGATAAAAAGAACAAACATGAATTGTAACCTCTCAAGCTTAAGAACCAATTTTAGCCAAACTTGTTTCACCCATCAGAAAAATGAGCTGACTGGTTTCTCCTTGGAGGTTCCCCAGAGAACACATCAGGAAAAGGAACAGGGTAGAAGTTTGCATCCCATGTGGAGGGAGAAAGCAGGAAACACAGCTGTGTTTTATCACAGCTACTGGAAACTCTCATATACTGGAAATTTTACCAGGCCCCACGGCTGCACATTCACAGGCCTAGGGTCGAGGCATCCTAGGAGCAGCCACCTGTGAAGTCCAGAGGTGAAGGTCTTAGAAGAACAGAAGGGGCCCAGGTGTCAAAAAGAATACCCCTGAGGGTGTTATTTGGCCAAAAGCTGCTTTGGAAACTTTATTAAAACACAGACTTCTGTTCACAGAAATACTTTTATTATTTTATATAGCAGTGAGTTTTCCGTTCCAGGGGCACTGAGTTTTTGCATCCGATGGAGTAAACATCATAGATCACGCTATAATTCACAGAGGTTTACTTTCATGGAAGCAAAGGATGCTAGAAATATGAAGGATCCCCAAATCATATTTTTTTCTTCAAATGAGAAAAAAAAAAAAAACCTGAGAAAGATGAAGTAGAATCTCCAAGGTCACCTTATCACTAAAGGGCAAAATCAAAGGATGGACTTATATTTCTGAGCTAATCCCTGTTCTCATCTTGTCATGAGAAACTGAAGACAGAGTTAGTTCTAAGGGAAATAAGGAAGAATTGGAGATTCAAAGAAGTTGAGAGTCACCTCTTTGCCTGCTGGCAAAAATCAGGCAGTGTCCCCCAGCACCCTGTCCTCTCCCTCCCTGGAAATCACAAAATCCTGCACCTGGCAGCTTCTTAATTGTATTTCTATTAGTTTATAGACAAGAACATCCTGAAGGCCAGAGGGGGAGTACTGGGCCATGTAACTAGGTAAAGGCTGACCTCAGACTTAAAAACCAACGCTGGTCCCCATGTACTTAGTGTCATTACATTATAAGAAGTGATAAAGTGGGGAGAGTTTCCACACTAGCCTCCCTCCCACTTTCTGAGCTGCCATTCCTCCTTACAGTGGCCTGCAGCACTGCACCAGTCTGTCCCATGGTCAGCCTAACTAGGCCCTAATAACCCTGGACCCTGAGAGGGGAAGCTGTTCATTGGGTGTCTCTAATGCCAACCTTCAGCACCTGCCACTAAGCGGAAAAACCATATTAGGAAAATGAAGCCTAGTCTGCCTGGCTGAATGCAGAAAACATATTATTAGATAGAATGTATTTAATTCAGTTCCAACCTTGTATCAGAATGATACTTTGCTTTGTGAGGCAGAAAATAAACTGAAGTCAAGTCATGGTCACAGAAGCCCAGAGAGGTGTGTATGCATGTGTGTGTGTGGGGGGGGGAGGTGGTTACTGGTGGGGGCAGGGGTGCATGTTAGGCTCAGGAGGGGTGAGGAGGGGATTGTGATGTGGTGCCTGGGGTGAGTGTGGGTGATGGGTGAGTGTGTGCAACCATCGGTTAATTCAGAAGATCTTACGAGTATTTCAGATTGTAGAATATCCATTCTTTTTTTTTTTTTTTTTTTTTTTTTTTTTTGAGAGTGAGAGAGAGCATGAGAGGGGAGAAGGTCAGAGGGAGAAGCAGACTCCCTGCGGAGCCGGGAGCCCTATGCGGGACTCGATCCCGGAACTCCGGGATCATGACCTGAGCTGAAGGCAGTTGCTTAACCAACTGAGCCACCCAGGCGCCCTAGAATATCCATTCTTAAAGGACAGTTTGGGCTTTCGTCTGCATGTTTTGTTGTTGTTGTTAACCTTATTTAACAAATAAGTCACTAGAGACTCGGAAATAAAGCAACTTGAAGGAAAACAGTCCAGTGGCTACAGCAGAGCTGGGACTAGAACCAGCTGGTTCCCAGATCTCTAAGAAAATGAATCTGGCACCGGATGCCTGAGACCCTCCTGGCTGAAACCTTCTGTGCCCATGGCACCTTGGACCTGCCAGAGTCCTGTCTGCCCTGTGGCCACTGGCTGGGAGGCTCTGCCAGCATTCAGGCATCCATATACCTGGGCCCTGATCTACTGTTCTGCCTCTTAGGAGGGGAAGTGGGGACACTCTCTGCCTGTCTGATCCCATTGGAGTGGTTCTAGGAGTCAGGAGCTAACCATCCTGTCCTGGCTCATCCTCACCTCCTGGTCCTCACTTCCTTAATATTGTTAGATGTGTGTGACACTGTCAGTCTTGAGTCTGCTTAATTCACTCTGTGGGTGTGCCTGCACTGGTCTCATTTTCCAATCTGTTCATCTTCACCCACGTTTAAATTAGGCTGGCCTGAGATGCCTTGTCTGAGCCTGTCTAGCCAATTTGCTAGTGATTACTTCTGCTACCTAATCCACTGACCACAAGGATGTGAAACCTGTCCGTTTGATTAAGAAATGAGAGACAGCCACAGACCCAAACCTTTGGAAAGTGGCTGCAGGCACGCACAGAATATCCACATGAAGGTGACTCCAAGGGCCCAGAAAAAGGGCAATTAGCTATGTGGGCACAGGGAAGTGCAGGAAATAAATGCTGCCTATGCACTAAGAGAGCACGAGGAAAGGAGATCAGTGACTCCCTGCAGAGAGTGTGCAGACACACTGCTTTATTCTCGGATCACGACCACCCAGGACACCCTCTCAGGCTCAGTCTTCCCAGTGGGCTCCCCACTCGCCAGAGGCTGAACTCCTGGTGACAGCCAGATACATGTCTCTGCCCATTAATCCAGTGCCTTCTCTGTAAGGACAAGTAGACCTTGAAGGCACCTCCTAAGGGACGTGCTTTGTATCACTGCAAGGCCTTCACATGCTCACCACCTCTCTGAGCCTCAGTTTCCCCATCTATCCCATGAAGCTGGTGATCAGCTGGCTGACTGCTCATTCTCACTGAAATATTCTGAAAGGTAAACCCATAGGTTTAACTCCCTGGCAGGCATCAGAGTGAGCATCACCTGATGGCCAGGAAAGCCCTGTGTGGAGAGAGGAGTGAAGGGGAACAGGAAGGGTCAAATAGGGTCTGAATTAATTCAGACCATAATCCCCTAGCTTTCTCCTGGAAAAGGGACAAAGACTACCACTAGTTTTACATCAAGACCTGAGATCTGTCATTTTATCCTCACAGCACTCCTGCAGGCAGTGGGGCCTTTGCCATTTTGTGAATGAGGTATCTGAAGCAGGGGAGTTTAGTCCTGTATTCAGGATGCCCAGTCGAGGGGCAAACTTGGGGTCACTTATCTTCATGGTGGTGTTGCCTTAGCAAGGAGAGAACAAGGAGCCCTTTGTCCCTGAGTTCTGAAAGAATCTTCTGGATATGGCTAAGCAGAACACAGTGGAGGCCAGCCTCCTCCTCCCCTTCCCCAAGGGGTAACACCTACCATGGACAGAGAACACTGCTCTAAGGGATCAGAAGGACATTTGTGGGTAACTGCCACATATGTCCCTTGCAGAGGGGTGAGTGTGTGACAGGAGATATGGATGGAGATGAGGGTCCCTGACACCTTGGGGTAGCCAGTTAGGCTCTGTGGGTGAGGGGCAGGGAAGTAGGTGGTTTCTGCCAGAATATCTGTAGACAAGTTGAGCCAGCTCCTGCTGGTCTTATACCCTTCCAAATGCCTGTTGAAACCAGCTTGTCAGGCCCCATGAAAACCCCTGGTGAGGCTTTTGTTGGGATTGTATTATATGGAAAAATCCACTTGATACTCTAGAATATTGAGACATTGGATAGCTCCAGAATATAGAGAATTTTTTACCATAAACAATGTCTCTAAGACTTTTATAATCACTTTTGACAAAGAATCATGTATTTTCATGTTAAAGTCTTACATTTAAAAACTCTATTTCTAGGCCCCTTATACGCACGCCATTGTAAATGAAATATTTTAATTGCACTTAATTAATTACAGTTGAGTAAAAAATACTGTAGTTGAGTATAAAATACTTTAATAAACAGTTCTTGTATTAACCAATAATATTAGGTGCTGTTTTTATTTCTTATAACTTGCCTGTACATTCTTTCATGAATGGGAAGTGCTGGTGGTGGGCATCCTTGTCTTGTTCTTATTTTTAAAGGGAATGCTTCTGACATTTCACATTTAATCAGTATTTTTTCATACCTTTCTGACATATATCATTTATCAGAGTAAGAATGTTTTTATAGATTTCTAATCGGCTAAGACTTTTACCATAGATTATTATCAAATTTCTCAAATGATTTTTCTGCTTTTATTGAGTAACTATATTGTCCTTTTCCTTTAATTATTAAAATAAAAATTTAAATAAAATAAAATAAATTTAAATTAAATTATTAATTAATTATATTAAATTATTCGTTTTTCTAATGTTTAGCTAATATTCCATTATGTAATAATTTCAACTTAGTCATGAGAATTACTTTTGGTATAATTTAGTGTTTTGTTTAAATATTTTGCATCTATGTTCTCTAGAATTTGGTCTGATTCTCCTTTCCTTTGTCTGTTTTTTTTTGTTGTTATTGTTTTATTTTTACTTTGTTTATTTGAGAGAGAGAGAGAGAGCAGAGGGAGGAGCAGAGAGAGAGGGACAAGCAGACTCTGAACTGAGTGCAGAGCCTGATGCAGGGCTCAATCTCACAACCCTGAGATCATGACCTGAGTCAAAATCAAGAGTCAGAGCCTAACCTACTACACCCAGGCACCCCTCCCTTTGTCTGGTTTTAGCATCAGAATTAGACCAGCTCAATGAAATGGGATATCCTTCTCTGGAAAGGTTTATGTAAAAAAAAGGGATTGCTGTTCCTAGGGAGTCATCTAGATGTCCAGGGTATGGTGGTGTTGTTGAGTCTGTATAGGCCAATGGCCCAGATTCAAATCCTGACTCTCTCTTGTGTGGTCCTAGGCAAGCCATATAACCTCCCTTCCCCAATTCACCTGCAGATCAGAATAGCACCCACCTGCAAGGTTGAGTCATTGTGACAGTTAAATATGTGTAAGCCAATGAAAATAATGCAGACACATGGAAATGTACATAAGGAAGAACCACTGGGGGTCCTAAAGTGAATTACCCACAAAACTAAGTAGAGAAATTCACTCGTGGGAAAACTTTTAAGTATCTGCTTAGTTCATGTAATGACAGAAGTAATAGTCCAGTGTTCTTTTTCTTCTCCATTCAATTTTTATTATGTGTACTTCTCTAAGAAAATATCAATTTTATCTAAATATTCCAGCTCATGTTCTCTTTTTTTAAGATTGTATTTATTTATTTGACAGAGAGAGATCACAAGTAGGCAGAGAGGCAGGCAGAGAGAGAAAGAGAGAGGGAAGCAGGCTCCCCATTGAGCAGAGAGCCCAATGCAGGACTCGATCCCAGGACCCTGAGATCACCCCAACCGAAGGCAGCAGCTTAACCCACTGAGCCACCCAGGCACCCCTCATGTTCTCTTTGATTAGAAGTTTTAATTATTTGCTACATCTGTAATTATATGTTACTTTGTATTATTAATGTTGTTTCTGTCATTCCTGTTTTCCTCCAAAAGTTTTGTCTCAGGCTTTTCAACTTTCTTGGTTTTTCAACAACAGATTTTGAATAAGCAGATTTTCTTTGTTTTATTCCTTGCTATTCTTATCCTTATTACTTTTCTCCTGTGTTCCCTTTGGGCTTAATTTGTGGTTCCGTTTCTATCATCTTAAGTTCTACAGTTAGCTTTTAATTCTTTATTTTTTTTAAAGATTTATTTATTTGAGAGTGACAGAAAGAGAGTGGGGTGGGGAAGGGCAGAGGGAGAGAAAGAATTGATCTCAAGCTGACTTTTGGCTCAGCACAGAGCCCATGGCGTGGCTCCATCCTATGACCCTGAAATCATGACTTGAGCCAAAACCACGGGTTGCATGTTTAACTGACTGAGCCACCCAGGTACTCCTTAATTCACCTTTCTAATACAGACGTATAAAACATGCAATACCCATTACATACTTACTTAGATATCTTCCCTTGGTCTTATAATCAGGGTTTTATTTATTTATTTGTCATAGAGTTACAGCAGGTTTTGGAGTTTCCATTTTTACTTATTTGTTGTCACTTACACATTTAGAAAATGTATTATTTCCAGTAGTGTTGTAGGGCTGTTGGTCATGGCAGTGAGCCAAGGTGGTGAAAGACTCACTCCAAGCGTTCACCAGAAGCTAGGGCATTCATCCTGGTGGCTGTCCAGGAGAAGCCCTCGGTATCTCCCAGGTCAGAATGGTGGTTCCTGCCCCATAGTCCATCACCACACAAGTGCATTCCATTTACTTCCTTCTCCTCCACTTCCACTTCCTTTCTCATCTGTCCTGGACCACACTCCCTGAAAGCAGGGCTCTGGTTGGCTCCCTGTGTCACCATCCTTCACTGTGATTGGACAGAGACTTTGTAACACACCCTCTCATTGGCTCCTGGCCTTGCTTTGCTTGGGCTAAACTAGGTTCTTATCCCACCTGGTGTGCCTAGGATGTTAAAGATCTAAATTGCAGAGCATGAATCCTGTTCCCAATCCCTTAGCCTTTCACAGACTGCCAGGTGCCCTGGCCATGAGAGTTAGTCAATACCAGAGGCAGTTGGGCCAGTCAAGTTCTCCTTGGGGGCTTCTCACCTTGGATGATGAAGACCTCTAGGATGATTGAAAACAGCAAGCTCCTCTCCTCAGCTCCCTGACTTATACCAAAAGAAACATCAGACCATGGAGCATTTGCAATGCCATAAGGGAGACCTCATCCCTTCCTGCAGAGAGCCTGCCTTCCCTATAGGAAAAAAAAAATGTATTACTAATATTCAAGTTGCAGGCATATCTAATTTTATTGTGCTTCATAGATACTGTGTTTTGTTTGTTTGTTTTACGAATTGAAGGTTTCTGGTCACTGTGCATCAAGAGACCCTATTAGTATTATTTTTTCTAATAGTATTTATTCACTTTGTGTCTCTGTGTCACATTTTGGTAATTCTTGCAATATTTCAAATTTTTTCATTATCATTTGTTATGGTGATCTATGATCAGTGATTACAACTTGCTGAAAGCTTGAATAATGGTCAGCATTTTTTAGCAGTAAAATATTTTTTAATTAAGGTTTATATTTTTTAGACATAATGCTATGTTTCACACTTAATAGACTGTATAGTGTAAACAATTTTTATATGCACTGGGAAGGAAAAATCATTAAATTTTCCTTTATTATGATATCCATTTTATTGACGTGGTCTGGAACAGAACCTGCAATATCTCTGAGTTGTGCCTATATTATTCTCATGTCAGAGATGAAAATCGCTGAGGTACTTGAAGTTTGTGGAATAAAAACCAAAAAGCATGACTGGGATGGCTTAGTTCCTCTTCCAGCATCACCAAATTTTCAGTGTGGGAAAAGAGAATGAGAGCACTGGAAACTTAGCAGTCCATCTAAAAGATAATATAGATTCTCTCCCCACCCCCCTTGTCTTCCTTTGATACTGCCCTGAGAGATGGCCATAGGTCTGTGATGGATGTCAGCCTGCAGTCCCCACCTTCTAGTCAGCAGGGGCTTCTTTCCTGTTTTATTGATTGGTTCTTTCACAAGTAATACCTGCCGGGACAACTCAATTTCTGCACCTGAAAATTGACATCCCAGTACCACTTGCCATCAGAATCAAAAGGAAAAAAGGACACCATCTGCTTTGAAAAATTCCCCACTGTGATATCGGCCTGACCTTTTTATCTTGAACTGCGGACCATCTTGCAAAAAAACATGTTAGAAAGAGAGACTAAATCTTTATTCCAGAGATTTGGGTTTCCCTGCTGTGTTGTTTAGGATGGGTCAACCTTAGACAAGATTTAATAAGATGCTATTTCTGGTCTGAAATGACATCATCACAGGAGGCACCTCTGGCCTCTGGTTGTGGTGATGAACATAAAATTTCCCTGAGAGGTCACTTTTCTTCTAGGAGGGACCTATATTTTGCAGTATTATTTCATCATGGCCCAAAGAAAGTCTCCTTTAGCTTCAAAAAGTTTCCTTCCTACACTTCATTAGAAGATGTGTTGAAGAGGAGACAGTTTTAATTCATGTGTTCCACTGATAGTTTTACAAAGTATCTTATAACCACCTAATGGATATTTTCTAAAGCAATTGCTTGCTATGTAGTCAGAGATGCAAATACCACATTCTAATTAAAGTTGTGTTTTGTTTTGTCTTGTTTTTTCCTGCCGTTTGGCTATACTTGTCAACACAGAATGACTGTATCTGTGGCTAAGCTTTAAAGGGCAAAGTACAACTGACATCCTTTCTGTCAACTTTGAGAAAAAACACTCCTGTCTGTGGGTTGAAAAAAAAAAATGCTAATGGGATTGCTTTGTCAGGAACAGAATCTTCTGGGGACTGAACAGAAATGAATTTGGCAATAATCAGTATTTGAAATCAGAAAGAGACGGGTTCGATTTAATCTCTGGGGAATTGTTTGATCGTTGCTGGCATCTAACTGAGAAGACCTAATCCCATTAGCAAAATGCTTTCTGCCCTGAGAGGAACAGGAAGCAGAGATGTCGTGCACGCAGAAGGAACGTCACTGTCTAATTGAGCCAAAGTGGAGCCAGAAAGCTGTGGATAGCACTCCTTGCTCTCACTAATTGATCAGAGTATAGCAGTGCAAGAATACCGGACTCATGTCTTAATCTTTGTATTGACTGAATATTATAATCATCAAGTACATTTTAGGAACCCTCTAAAACATAAACTATTTTGAGGCAAAAGCTGTATAGCATGTTAATACACCTATTTTTAGGGAAGCATTTGATAGCTTTTAACAAATATATAAACTATGTAATCTTCCTCCTCATCAAGGTACCTGACATTTCTATCACTCCCCAAATCCCATGTACTCCTCTGTGATTGATACCTCCTCAAGCCCAGACCCAGGCAAAGGCTGACCTGTTCACTGTTACAGCAGATTTGCCTTTCCTGGATTCCACCAAACAGAATCATACAATATGTATATTTCTGTATACCATCCATGTTGCTGCATGTATCAAGAGAGATTCATTTTTATTTACAAGTGGATAGTTTTTCTCCAGTTTTTGGCTATAATGAATAACGTTGCACTGAACCCCAGTGTACAACTTTCTGGGGGGGCATATTCTTTCATACTCTTATAGTAAGTGTATGTTTAACTTTATAAGAAACTTACAAACTGCTTTCCAAAGTGTCTGACCCCCATTCTTCAAAATCCTGGCCAATATTTTGTATTGTCAGTCTTTTACAAAAAATTTTAGCCATCCTCATGTGCATGTGGTAGTATCTCATTGTGGTTGTAAATTGTGTTTCCCAATAAATAATAAACATTTTTATGTGTATATGGGTCATCCAGATATGTTTTATTGGTTTAAGTTTAAATCAGAGTTTTAACAGGTAGACAATTACTAAAGCTCAAAGAATTAAGATTCTGTTAATAAATGAATCAAATAATCCAGTGATAACTTTATGTATATTTTAGTCATTTAGACTATTATATAAACTATATTTTTAGTATCCTATAGGTATTATTATACACTGTATAGCTTAAACCCTGACTATAATTGATGCCTCTGCATCCACCCTGCTCATTGGCTAATTCTCAAAATAAAGTGCCAAAATCACCAAACGATATCAGCTCATGACCAGAACAAGGATTTCATTGTATTATGCTGTGTCATGGCTGGCAGATGTGAGCCATGCTAGGGCAATTATTAATCATCTTGGGACTAGAGCAAAACAACTTGAAATTTTAAAATTTTAAACAAATGGTGTAATCTGACAAGCCCCATTGTAAGTCATTCAGGGAAATGGCCATACGTATATAGATTGCATCAGCAGACTTCCTGGTAACACAAGCTCTACTCTGCAAAAATAGTCATAACATCCTCACAGTTGTTTTCAGTATCTGTCACCACGGGTCTGTTTTATAGCTCTCAAAGTGGGTAGCTTGATCAATGTTGGTAAAGCTGCTCTTTTTACTTTTTACCATGCATACATTTTTGCCTCACCAGAACTGTAGCTGCTGTGAGAAGAGTCTGCCTGGGTCAGGAGCCCAGAACTCATGCTGCCATGGAGCTCTGCTTCATCCTTTAGGCAGTCCTCCCCTTGAGAATGTATGGTTGCTCAACTATATATATATATATATATATATATATATATATATATATCTTATGTTATATATATATATAACATATATATGTTATATATACATATAATATATATTATACATGCATACATGTATATGTTATATATACATATAATATATAATTTATAATACATGTATATATATGTTATATATAATATATATGTATATATGTGTTTTATATATATATGGTTGAGCATATATATATATGTATGTATGTATTTTTATATATATATATATATATTGGCCTGATATGTTAGGCTGTCATCAACAAGATCACCAGTGCTGATGTAATGGCCTCAGGACAAGTTTTGGGTTTGCTGAGACTTTAAGTTTTCCTGGGATTCCCAGGATGAACTTGCTGCCTATTTGTTGGTATAAAAACCCAACTCTCCATGGCCAAGGTTATATTTTAACCAAGTACGTGACCTGTAAGTACTACATCAATATGCCACCACGAAAAATAAAGAGCCAGTCTTGGAATCCCATAGTCTTTCTATGGGATATCATACACTTTCGCTTTTCAATCCTAGTCCAGCCAGAGAGAAGCAGTAGTCATCACCTGCCACCTGTTCCATCATGACATTATCATTCTCTCAAAGGAAGCCATCCTAAATGCACATACAAGCAATACAAACATGTTACCCCTAGGAGTAATTCATCAAACCTGGTGCTTTGGAAATATGACCCCCTGGTTTCCTGGTACTTCTAAAACCCAGAATTAGTTTTTAATGTCTTACATAATAAGACATTTTTTATCCATTTATCATTATGCTCTTACAGTCTGAATAAGCTCATAAAGAGAAGCCAGAGCACACAAGTGATTACCGTAACAGACACAGGCATTGGTCTGGATCCCTCCCTCTGGGTCTCTGTTCATGGATTCATAGGGAAACACTCTCTTTCACAGAAACTATGGGGTCTTGTCCTTGCTGCTTCTCTCCACCCCAGAGCAGTATCACAGCTTTGCTGTGCCTTGGACTTACTGATGATAGCACTACATCTCCCCATCTCTTTTCCCTTCTGTCAGCCTTTCCGCCACCACTGCAGGAAGACACATGTTTCAAGAGCAGGCCTGGACTTAAATCAAGTGTCCTCTCACAGGCACCCATGGTATACGACCATGTTCATGCCCCAGGACAGTCTGAGCTACCAGAGCAGAGGGAAGGTTCTTCCTCTTGATCTGTCACTGTCTTTCAGCTCTACCACCATTGCAGCTGTGGATATTTTGAATCTCTCTGATTTGTCTCAGACCCAAGCCGGTGCCATTCTAGACCAAGTGATTTGTACTGATTTACTCTATGCTGTGGCAGGTTATCCAATTCAAGCCCCAGTAAATCTCACCTCCCTTTACAGTTGAGTGTTGGCTCCACTCCTGTCAAGAGCCTTTCCCTCTGACTCTAAACTTGGGCCCCACTGTTCCTTGCTCTAACTGATGGTGTGTGGGCATGTGATGCTGTGCAGGCTCTAGAACCTCAACATGGTCACAGCTCCCACCTTCTCCCTCCTGCAACCCTGGGCTTACCATGTTGTAGAGATTCCTGGGCCAGCTTCTTGGAAGACAAGAGACCACTGGGAGGACATCAAGGTGCCCAAGACAAGAGGCCACACCATCTGCCCCCTGGCCCACTGAAGCCATCAGCAATATTAGTGAGCCCTTGGGACAAACAGAGGAACTACCCAGTGGCCAGCCCTCAGATTGTAAGAAGTAAATAATTGAGTTATGGGCACTAAATATTGAGGGGTTATTGATTATCTTCTAATAGAGTTTTCAGAATGTCTTGCTCTTCTTCATCACTCTGAACTTCTGATCCACATAGAAAGGATGTAAGTGGGACTCAAGTCCCAGGCTTTTCAAGGAATTGCCACCTGAGCATTTGGGGTGTTTCATGTCCACCAGTCAATGAAAGAGAAACTCTGGTTCAACTAGCACTACCACCTCATCTCTGACATAATAAAAAAAATCCCATGGAGAGCCTAGAATATTTGATGAAAAGCAGAAGAGGAATTCAGCTCTTATTTCTCTATTACCCTTAATTAGGAAAATGCATCTCAAAATTTCTATGTACAGGGATGCCTTAATATAGAAGCATCAGTCTGTCTCCCATCTAACCCCTTCCTTTTCCTATAACATATTCTGGTTTCTATTTTGTTTTAAAATTTCCAAAGAAAGTCCTAACAGGACAAAACAAACAAAAAAAACCACCACCACCACAATAACAACAACAAAAACTCTTTCCTAATCAAACACTGACTTTTCACTACTGGGATAATAAAGAAATTACTTTTAGAGAGGCATTTATTCATTCATTTTAATAGATACATTTTCAATGCACTTACATTGTGAGTAGAGTGGTAGGTTCTACAGAAACAGTTCTGAATAAGATCTACTCCCTGTCCTCAAGAATCTGCCAGTCTACTGGGGAAAGAGATTATTAAAACACATCATACTACTGTTATGAGAGGGGTGTTTGTGTGATAAAAGGTACAAAGGAGGGGCACCTGGGTGGCTCAGTGGGTTAAAGCCTCTGCCTTCAGCTCGGGTCATGATCCCAGGGTCCTGGGATCGAGCCCCACATCGGGCTCTCTGCTCAGCAGGGAGCCTGCTTCCCCCTCTCTCTGCCTGCCTCTCTGCCTACTTGTGATCTCTGTCTGTCAAAAAATAAATAAAATCTTTAAAATAAATAAATAAATAAAAGGTACAAAGGAAATGTACAGGAAAGGCAAAAGTATAGCCTTCAGGGAGATCAAGCAAGGGTTCCCTCAGGAATTCAGGAAAAATTCAGTCATTCGGTCCTAAAAGCATATTTTGGGATAAAGTCATGTCATGTAAAAAGATTATCATAAGAAAAAACAAAGTGGGGGGAAGGAGGAGAGAGTTGGAGACAGAGTTTTAGACTTTATTTCATAACCCAAGTGTTCACAGGGCAAGTGGGTTAGGGGAAGGTCATGGAGTTGGACAAATATCAGATAAAAACACACCTTTTGGGGCACCTGGGTGGCTCAGCAGGTTAAAGCACCTGCCTTCGGCTCGGGTCATGATCCCAGGGTCGTGGGATAGAGCCCCGCTTCGGGCTCTCTGCTCTGTGGACAGCCTGCTTCCTCCTCTCTCTCTCTCTGCCTCTCTGCCTTCTTGTGATCTCTGTCTATCAGATAAATAAGTAAAATCTTTAAAAAAAAAAAAGCACACCTTTTTTGTTCTGATAACAAGTGGAAAACACTTTCTGAAAACAGTCAAACATTTTCTGAAAGAGTAACCTGCCAAGTGACCCCATTTCCACATGCATATTAGAAAGCTCATTGTTTGTTTTGTTATTATTATTTTTATTATGTTGTGTTAGTCACCATACAGTATGTCATTAGTTCTGATGTAGTGTCCCAAGAAAAAAATGAGGCTCATTTTGAATGCAGTGTGCGATGCCATTGGAGGAGATGGGCTAGTGAAGATATTTGCCGAAATTCAGGAGAACTGACAAAGGTCTGGTTGTAGGGATGGACAAATGTAGTGATCTGAAGGGGCACATGCTCCTGAATGTTTATAGCAACAATGTCCACAATAGCCAAACTATGGAAAGAAACTAGATGCCCTTCAACAGAAGATGGATAAAGAAGAAGTGGTATATATATACAATGGAATATTATGCAGCCATCAGAAAATGAAATATTGCCATTTGCAATGATGTGGATGGAACTAGAGGGTATTATGCTAAGCGAAATAAATCAATTAGAGAAAGACCATTATCATATGGTCTCTCTGATGAGGAATTTGAGAGGCAGGGTGGAGGGTTGTGGAAGGTAGGGAAGGGAAAAACGAAACAAGATGGGATCAGGAGAGAGACAAACCATAAGAGAGACTCTTAAAGTCACACACAAAAAATTGAGGGTTGCTGGGGAGGAGGGGGCGTAGGAGGGATGGGGTAGCTGGGTGATGGATACTGGGGAGAGTATGTGCTATAGTGAGTGCTGTGAAATGTATAAGACTGATGATTCATAGACCTGTACATCTGGGGCAAATAATATATTATATGTTAATAAAAATAATTTTTTAAAAGGGCGGGGTCAGATTTGAGCCGTGTTCTGGAGCCAAACATCTCAGGACTTGGTGACTGGTGGGAGGAGTCAAGTAACTCACCCATGGTGTCCTGGCATGGTTCCAGTAAATACACTCTCAGTCTGGGATGCCTACTCAGACAGAGACCAAGGACAGCCCCACACCAGCCATGTGTTCACCTGTGGCAACAACATCATTGGCTTTGCCTTCCTTTATTGGTGTCCACATTTCGTTTTTCTGTCCATGCAGGCCCCTCATCACAGAAGGAGGCAACGTACCCAGGCAGGCCCTACAAACACAGGCGGAAAGGCACTCCAAGCTGGTGGTGGTTTCAGAGTCACAGATGGCTTTCCCATTTTTGTTAATTCTGACACTTTTCCCAGTACAAGAGTTGTCACAACATGAACTAGATATAATGAGATTCATGAATTAGATAATAGGATTTGCTAAGGCTTGACTGGGATTGGCTCTAACTTGATTAGGATCTGAAACTAGGAGCTGAATGAGTGGGAGAAAAGGAGCTTCCTGTTCTTTTGTTCACCCCTGAGATTTCATTGTTATTCTTTGTCTTTAAGAAGGCTTGCTTCATATCTTGCAGGCACCAGGATGACAGAAGGCTCTGAATAGCTGCAGAGCATATGGGTTTAAAGACAAAGGAGGAAGCATTTAGATTTGTTTGTTCATTTGTTTGTCTCAGCTATAGATAAACCAATTTCCAAATTTTAACTTGCAATAACAAAACACACTCATAAGTCTAAAACACCTTGTTATTGAAATTCCTGCATCTTTGCATCTTTGTTATCTTAGGGAATTGAAGTCTCTAGCTCTGTTTTCCCTCTGAAAAAATTTTTGCATGCATGTGATCTTTGGTTAATAGAAGGATGCTTGCTAATGAAATACAATGCAATGCATTTTTCAAGACCTCAAGATGGTCTCTGGGGAGATGGTTACAAGAGACTGGACCAACGGAGCTTCTTATTTAAACTTTTTTGTTTGTTTGTTTTAAATCTTTCTTTGCTCCCTAAAAACCAGGCCAATACCTACCATTCTGTTAGATCCAAGAAGAATTTAAATTTATGGGCCTTAGTCCTTCCCCCTTTACCCAGCCTCTACCAAATCAGATGTGGTGTAGAATTAAGTCACATTGCTGGACCCAGACCAAAGTGTCAGGGGAGCTCCCCAACCTCAAGTCTCCTTTAAAACTGACCCACCTCAGAAAAGGGCATGCAGAGAATGAGTCCTGATTATCCCTGGAGTTTCCACAACCCAATGTGGCCAGAACTCTAGAAGGCTGATCTTGCCTAGATGTACCCTATTTGGTACCAACCAACTTCCCCTACTGGCTTTTTGGGCCTTGTCATCCTCTTGAATGACCGCAGCCTTGCAGTGAAATCAAGTCTATGTTGATTGGTCTTTGATGTCAGGCCTCTGCCATACACAGAACAGTTTATATCACTGCAGCGTGTGCACTGCACACCTGAGGACTCCATAATGGTGGTCCTGCAGTTGTATACCATGCAGTAAGGACAACCATTTATAGAGGCCCTGCTACATCTGTCAATTCATTTTCTGAATCAGACTCTGACCATCCTGTACACAAATACACACACACACACACACACATACACACAATTTCACAGAATGAGTGTCTCCTCCCTGTCTGACACGAGTATTTGACTCTGATCTGGTTTCTTGCTTCGGTACTCTGATCCATGCAGCATCTGGAAACTAAGACCATTCTATTTCCTTAGTCACTGTGCCTGAGCACTCAGCTGCATATATCGACTCACCTTCAAAAGCTAGGACAGGTCCCTCAAGCTTTGCACACATGTGATGTCCAGCTCTAAAACCCACAGACTAATCATTTATTCAACAATTGCCACAGAACACCTCCCACATGCTAGTTGCTAGTTGCTAGTTTCCCATCTGCAAACCAGTGTTGGGCATTAATAAAATGTCACTCCTACGATTCCTCTGATTGATTGCTTCCATGTTTTATGACCTTTCAAAGTTTGAACTCACAATATATAGATTATCAACTACACAGAATTTTGCTTACAAAATTAGTTTCTTAATTTTGCTTAATTAACAAATCTATGACTTAAAATGTCAGTGTAGCATACAATGGAAAACAGCTCCACATTAAAAAAGGAATGAGAAAGGGGGAGGAGTCAAGATGGCGGAGAAGTAGGAGGCTGAGACGACATCAGCCAGCAGGAGATCAGCTAGATAGCCTATCAAACCATTCTGAACACCTACAAATCCAACAGGAGATCGAAGAGAAGAAAAACAACAATTCTAGGAACAGAAAATCGACCACTTTCTGAAAGGTAGGACCAGCGGAGAAGTGAATCCAACGCGACGGGAAGATAGACCCCAGGGGGAGGGGCCGGCTCCCGGCAAGTGGCGGAGCACAAAATCAGAACTTTTAAAAGTCGGCTCCACAGAGGGACATCACTCCAGAGGCTAAACTGGGGTGAAGACTTCACGGGGACAATGTGGACTCAGGTCCCACGGGGTCACAGAAGGATCGGGGGTGTCTGAGTGTCGCAGAACTCACAGGTATTAGAGCGGGGAAGTCGGCTGCAGAGACAGAGCCGAGATTTCCTAGTGGTCTGTGACGGGGACCGGTGCTCTGTGGCACTGGCCGGTGCTCTGTGCGAGGGGTCCCCACAAGATCCGGGGAGACTCCGACCCGGGAGAGCTCAGGGATCTACGGGGTCTGGAGACTCCAGGTGGGACTCTGCCAGAGACAGAGACGCTTGGTCACAGGCTGGGTGAGCTCGGAGCACTCCCAGAAGCCAGTGAGACAGGACTGCTTAAGCACGATTTTCTCTGAGCGCGGTCTGCAGGCGCGCGCGGTCTGCGGGTGCGCGCAGTGTCGGCGGGCCCGCGGTGTCGGCGGCCCGCGGAGTCTGCGGGCCGCACTGTCTGCGGGCCGACGCGCGCGCGCACTCTCCGGCGCAAACGTGGGCTAGGGCGACTGGAGGGATTAAACGCTTTTCTCTGAAGGCGCACTGAAGACTGGGGCCCCTAGCTCTCAGCTCCTCTGAACCGGAGATTGGGAGGCCGCCATTGTCATTCCCGTCCTCCAGAACTCTACAGAAAGCGCGTTCAGGGAACAAAAGCTCCTGAAAGCAAACCTGAGAGAATTACTTAGCCTGGCCCCTGGTAAGCGCGGTGCAACTCCGCCTGGGGCAAAGACACCTGAGAATCACTACAACAGGCCCCTCCCCCAGAAGATCAAAGAAATCCAGGCAAGACCAAGTTCACTTAACAAGGAGAACAGGGGATTCTTATCTGGACAAAATGACAAGGCCGAAAAACTCACCACAAAAAAAAGAGCAGGAGGCAGGACCGAAGGCTAGGGACCTAATCAATACAGACATTGGTAATATGTCAGATCTGGAATTCAGGATGACGATTCTCAAGGTTCTAGCCGGGCTCGAAAAAGGCATGGAAGATATTAGAGAAACCCTGTCAGGAGAAATAAAAACCCTTTCTGGAGAAATAAAAGAAATAAAGTCTAATCAAGTTGAAATAAAAAAAGCTATTAATGAGGTGCAATCAAAAATGGAGGCTCTTACTACTAGGATAAATGAGGCAGAAGACAGAATTAGTGATATAGAAGACCAAATGGCAGGGAATAATGAAGCAGACCAAAAGAGAGACAATCAACTACTGGACCACGAGGGGAGAATTCGAGAGATAAGTGATGCCATAAGACGAAACAACATTAGAATAATTGGGATTCCAGAAGAAGAAGAAAGAGAAATAGGAGCAGAAGGTATACTGGAGAGGATTATTGTAGAGAATTTCCCTAATATAGCAAGGGGAACAAGCATCAAAATCCAGGAGG
>ML105837.1:0-20579 GCA_003697995.1 Taxidea taxus jeffersonii
TCAGAGACCACATTCTGGGAACCGTATCTACTTAAAGTGATCTGTGAGTCTCAAAAGGCAATTGCAGAGATAGATAAAGAGAGGGAAGTGAGAGAGAGAGAGAGAAAATTATATAAAAGGTGACACTGGCACTACAGTTATTAAATTAATGAAAAGAGAGGGAGAGAGAAAGAGAAAAAGAGGGAGAGTGAGAGCCAACAAGCAAGAATCCACTCTCAAGAGAGAAAGACATGCAGTTCTGGCAAAGGAAGCAGCAGATAAAAGTGAATACAGATATTGTCTTCCATCCTAATACTTGCCCTTTATCTTGCTAGTTAGAAAAAAAACTAAGAAATCATGGGGCACCTGGGTGGCTCAGTTTGTGAACCAGGGTCTTGGGATCAAGCCCTGCAGAAGGCTCTCTGCTCAGCAGGGAGTAGGCTTCTCCTTCTCACTCTCCCTCTGTGCTCTCTCTCTCAAATGAATAAATAAAATCTTAAAACAAAACAAAACAAACAAATCAACAAAGACCTCTCAAATGACAATTAACTTAATTGACATACAAACCTTTTCACACTTAAAAGGCTAAATAAAGGGGCACCTGGATGGCTCAGTGGGTTAAGCCTCTGCCTTTAGATCATGATCCTGAGATTGAGCCCCACATCAGGCTCTCTGCTCAGCAAAGAGCCTCCTTCTCCCCCTCTC
This sequence comes from Taxidea taxus jeffersonii, assembly GCA_003697995.1. Taxonomy (NCBI): domain Eukaryota; kingdom Metazoa; phylum Chordata; class Mammalia; order Carnivora; family Mustelidae; genus Taxidea; species Taxidea taxus. Next base: position 685 of record ML105837.1, read on the forward strand.
TCCTACTTGTGATCTGCCCCTCTGCCTACTTGTGATCTCTCTCCGCCAAATAAATAAAATCTTAAAAAAAAAAAAAAAGGCTAGATAGATTGTTCCCATTACAAGTCTTAGAAAACAATATTGCCAGAAACTTGTCAGTCTTTCAATACCCCTAGATGGGACTACTTTCAGGAAAACACTAAAGAGGCACAGAAAGTTAACTAATGAGTTTTCCATATTTAAAAAAAAAAAAAAGAATGCTCACCAGTAAAACATGGGTGAGCAATAATAATCAACAAACAACTCCAATTCCATGCAGAAAATCTACTTAGAAACCTGTGTGTGGAATCTGTCAAACAAGTATTAAAATTTTATTTATATGAAAGTTTTTCCTTTAAAGTTACTGAGCCACATAAAGGGAAAATATTAATTTTATTAGAATTTGAACAAATGTTGCACAAAGAAAACATTTTAACAAAATTGTATGATGGCACAACAAACAAAAAAGAAAACAGCCAAAGATGTGTAAAAGAAATATAAGGTGGAAAACTGTTAAATATCTCATGATCCAGTGTAGAAACAAGAAGTCTGAACTTAAAAACCAAAGAAGCATGACCATAAAACAAAGTTAATATTTGTGCTATCCTAACTAGACACATTCTTCAGCAAAACTTTAAAAGGCAGTTATATTCTACAGTATTTGATCTTATTTCTGATTTTTCAGAAATAGATTATTTATATAATTCAACCTCACAGTTCCAAGTTTAAGCACTGAGAAATAATTATCCTAGTAACTGAAATGATAGGTGAGGCAAAACAACTGATTAGTTTCTAATGCTGTATTTTCAACTGTAGTAAGGTCTTGATCCAACCAAAAGAAGTCAAAAGCAGATCAGAGTTCCCTTCCATTGCCCAAGGAACACCTCTGCCCAATCTGACTGCCATAGTATTGTTACCCTAGTTAACAAAAAGCATTCTCAGGGACCAATGTAGGAAGAGAAGACACACTAGAAGTTTGATATTTTATAGCAAGGTAACTTGTCACCATTTCCGACTACCAAATACCAGAAGTTACTTACAACAAATTATTTAAGTGTTCACCATCTTTGCAATTTATTTCTAAATAACTGATATATTCATTTTTTTAACTGACCACATCAGGTTAATAATAGTGTAAATCAATTCAAAAACTATAATTGAATACTTCAAGAATAGGACTTTGAATATTTTTCTCTTATATCTTGACCTTTACACAAAGATGCAATTCTTACTCTCTTGGTAGAGAAGTCTATGGGAAATAAACCTGGAAATGTTTTAAGGAGATTGTCAACCAAGACAGGTTTCTCCATTTCATGATTGTCATCTAACAAAGATACCAAATTTCACATTCTTAAACATCTTAAAACAATATAGCTGTGATTTTTAGAGACATAAAAAGGCAAAAATTCTAAATACTTAGGAAAGAAAGCCCTTTGCATTCTAAATATTTGAAATTTATTCACACAATATGCCCAATCTGAACTTTAAATGAGGTATATTTTCTTCTTTCCAAATATCAAAAACCTTGCAAATATATCATAAACAGTTTCAAATTATAATAAATTCACAGGCTTTTTGTCCGTTTTCACTTTAACCTGTCATAAAACACACTGCTATGAGTCTTTGGATGTGGTGTCTAAGAAAAAAGGAAGTCGCACATTGTCACTCTCTGTATGAGAGTTGCAAATACATAAGGTGAAAACACTTTTGTGGGTATTTTTAAAACATGATAAATGCACTACCAAACATTAATCATGATTTAAAATATTACATAAATATATATTAAAGATCATCTAGGTATCCACAATCATATAAGGGGAGCACTAGAAAATAAAAATCTTATAATGATCTTAGGGCAGTCCTTAAGTAATTGAATGTCTTTATCTGAAAAACCTATGCTGAAAAAATCTGAATCTAAGTTTTGCTTTCTGCTAATGGATAAGGCATTGGCCTCCTAAGTTTTGCTTTCTGAATGAGTGGGTTATAACCCACAGAAAACATGAGGGACAAATGTTTGGTCAGGATCTTGTTAGTTTAAGAAACAAAAGATTTAAAAACCAAAATGTGCACACCATTAAAAATACTAATTCTGGAAATTATGCAGCTAAAAATTAAAATCACCCTGTCCAGCAAGTTTCAAAAATTTCACACATTTCAAACATTAAGGCAACTTGTTTCCAACTAAACAGTACTTTATAAAAATATATGTCACTTCAAAACATTATATACATAGTGGCAATAAATTTAGCTAGTTGTAATCTTTAATACATTAATAAAGTATCATATATTACAAAGAAATTATACTAGGTGTTTGCATGTATGCATAAGTGGAGTTACAGCTTTTAAAGTACAGGTTTTAAAACTGAGCGAAGTGAACGTCCCTCTTTAGTGAGTTCTCGTGTCACACACATACACGGCAATGGGATTGCTTCCTCCCGTTTCTCTACAATATTGTAACTGCATTTCTTCAAGTGGTCGGCCATGCTTAGGATGTCAGCAAATTTCCATTCATTAACAGAACAAAATGCAGTACTGAATCGCCATACCTAAAAGAAAATTCTACTTCAGATTTAAACAAGTCAATTTATAAGAATCAAAATACACTTCTTACTCCAACTGCAAACATTTCTACTGTTTGAGAAATATCCAATATAAAGTTCCAAACAGTTAGCTACAAAACTGAAAAGGAGTAAATCCATTTGGAGGCAGATCTGTTTATCAAACATTTGCAGGATAATCACTTCTATGACATTATAACTTCAATAAATGCAATAACCAAAAAGAAAGAAAAAGCAAAACTCAACATTAAAAACTACATCCAACTTGGCTTACTAAGCAATTTTTTAAAAGATTTTATTCATTTATTTGAGAGAGACAGTATGTCAGTAAAGGGAGAGGGAGAGACACTCTCAAGCAGACTCCCCAGCTGAGCACGCAGATCCCGATACAGACCTCGATTCCAAAACTGAGCCAAAGTCAAACACTTAACTGACTGAGCTACCTAGGTGCTCCTAAGCAATTCTTTAAAAATCATAACCTTGTAGGGATGCCTGGGTGGCTCAGTTAGTTAAGTGTCTGCCTTCGGCTCAGGTCATGATCTCCAGGTCCTGGGATCATGCCCTGCATTGGGCTTCCTGTTCAGCGAAGACTGTTTCTGCTTCTCCCTCTCCCTTTTCCCTTCCGGCTACTCACATAGCCCCCACCTCCCAGGGCTCACTCTCTCTCTCAAACAAGTAAAATCTTTTTTTAAAAATACACTAATATTATACCAAGGTACCTTATCATTCCACTATTTATAAGTACCAAAGGTACTTAGTAATATTCATGAATACAGTTATTCAATTTATTCAAAATGTTTCTGAAAATTTATATAAAACACTTCTGTAAAGGGGCATCTGGGTGGCTCAGTGGGTTAAAGTCTCTGCCTTTGGCTCAGGTCATGATCCCAGCATCCTGCAATTGAGCTCCACATCGGGCTCCCTGCTCAGCGGGAGCCTGCTTCCCTTCCTCTCTCTCTGCCTGCCTCTCTGCCTACTTGTGATCTCAGTCAAATAAATTAATTTAAAAAAAAAACCACTTTTGTAAAATGAATCTTATTTAATTCCAAATCATTGTAAAATGCATTTCTAGGCAAAAATTCACCTGCTATCCCTATTCATGTGTCTGTTGATAAAAATATGAGCTACTTCCCCTTTTACCCACTCAGCAGCTCCAAGCCTTGAAACAATGTCATCTTATTAGTTCAGCAATGACAGTTGTGGCCCCTTCTCATCTTTACAATTCTAAATATAAAGCTATCTGAACACAGGAAATAAGCATGAATGGAGGACAGACACAAGTACCAAGTATGAATGGGATAGAGAAGGCCTAGGCATCCTAGCTAAGCTCACCAACAGGGAAATGTTAGAGCACACTAAATGCACAGTAAACAGCAGATACTCTAGAAAGTGGCTGTGAATTTGAGGAAAGCCCTCAGCAGTCAGAGCTTCTCAGGAAAGGAGGGCAATGCCTTCCAAGGTGACTAGATGTCTTCCAATTCCGTGGGAACACTTTTACTTTTCAGCGCCCACTGTTACGCACAAAGGGTACTTACTCCCTATATTCTTTAGGGTTGTCCATCAATTATGCCTCCTGCGGAGTTCTTTCTCAGGAGTCCATGAAGGTCTAGAGAGTACTACCAACAGATTACAAATATTGCTAGCCTCCCTTACAATCCCCTATAACTATGAAACTATAGGAAGAATTAGGAGTTCTGTTAAGCCTCAGCACAACAAATTCATGAACAGTTCCATAGTGACAGACGGCCTCCCAACTTCCACAAGAGTCTGGTGAAACAAACTCAGAAAAAACTGGAGAATTCCCATCTCCTGATGCAAGGCTTCTTAGTAATGGGCCAATTTTTCTTTCAGAAGTATTCCTCAAGTACTTACTTGGTGCCCACTATATGGCAGTGCTGTTCTAGGCAGTGGATATTTTGGTTCCCAGAGAGTCTCACTTTTCAAGGAACTTACAGTCTAATGAAACCAGCAATTCATCAGTGAATTAAGAACAGCATGGAGAGTGCTCTAGTAGGGGTATACAGAGTAGGGGAAGAGAATGGGGCACCACACAAACCACAGCCGTACACCTCCCTGAAACCTTCAGGGTGGTGTTCTAGAAGGCTTTCCTGAAGAAGATCTATAGAATGAGCAGGATATATAGTGAGAAGATGAAGATCACAAGCTCCAGAGACAGGTTCCCTAGGTGTGAATCCATCAATTAGTTGGACAAGTTACTTCATCTCTTTAAACTTTGGTTTCTTCATCCATAAAAAAGAGACAATAGATTAAACAGGTAAACAGAAGTAAAACGCTTATCAACACAACGTCCAGCATATTGCAAATGCTCAGATGTAGTTACTATATTAGAGACAGCACATTCAAAGGCCTTAAGGCAAGAAGTCAGAAAGAAAACATCAGGAAACTATAAGTAAATCAACAAGAGGAAACTAAGGAGGTTAAGTAAGGACAAGATTATAAAAGTCTTAAAAGTTCATTAGGGAGTCTTTCTCTGTCCCAGAGCAATGAACAAACATTAGTTTTTAAACACTACAGTGTAAGAACTGTATCTAAAAAAATAAAAAAATAAATAAAAATTTAAAAATTTAAAATTTAAAAAAAAAGAACTGTATTTAAGAAAATATTTAACACTCTAGTCCTTATGGAGAGAGTATGTTGGAGAAGGGTCCAGTTAGGAACAGAAATCCAGTTAGGCTCTTGTGGTAATCAAGAGAGAGCTGAGGGGACAGAGCTAGGTAAATGGTGGTGGACACAGTAAAGCAAACCTGAGAGGTATGAAGAAGGGAGGCTCAAGAGAACACTAAGATTACCTAGATATGAAAATAAAGGGGGGAAAAAAAAGAAGTCAACCCTAATTCCCAAATTCCTAGTTTAGGCAATTTGATAGGTGATTATGCCACTTGCCGAGTTTTTTTTTTTTAATCAAGCTTTTTCCCAGCTGTTTTTCTCTTTTTAAAATTTTGTTTATTTGAGAGACAGAGAGAAATGAGCAGTGAGTAGCGGCAGAGGAGGTGAGAGAGGGACGGAGAGAATGAGAGAAGCAGACTCCCCGTTGAACTGGAAGCCTGACACACCTGATGCAGGGCTTAATCCCAGGATCCAGAGATCATGACCTGAGCTGAAGGCAGACCCTTAACTGACTGAGCCACTCAGGCACCCCATCACTTGCTGAGATAAAGAAGGATAGAGAGGCACCTGGATGGCTCAGTCAGGTGACCATCTGACTCCTGATTTTGGCTCAGGTCATGATCTCAAGGTGGTGAGACTGAGCTCCACAACGGGCTCCGCACCCAGCCACGTGTCTACTTGAGATTCTTTCTCTCCCTCTGCCCCTCTCCACTGTGCATGCAAGCTCTTTAAAATAAATCAATAAATCTTAAAAGAAAAAGGGGGGATAAAGATGTGAAGTGGATTGGACATGCTGAGTTTGATGAAGCTGTGAGATAATCAAGAGGAGATACTTATATATAATCCTCTGGAGTTCAGGAGAAAGAGGCCAGAATACAGATGTGTAAGTAACCTGTATACTTGATGGCAATTTAAACTTCAAGAGTAGATGAGATTTTTCTGCAGGAATAGAATCCCCAGAAAATATTTCACCCCACAGGTCAATACTAACAGGCAAGGACAAAAATAAGACTATCCTTGGAGTATCCCATCCCAAATGAAGTAAGACACCAAGTCCTCTGTATGTGTATACAAACATATACACAGCAAGTATGAAACTTTCTGCCACCAAAATTCCTATTTGGAAAAAAAAAATCATAAAATAAATAGGGTGTTCATTTGTTGGTGAAAGCTTCAGAAGAACACAGAAAATGTAGAATTCTGAAGAACTGGAGCAGTGAGTAAAAGTCAGAGAAAACCTAAGGGTGGTAAGAACAAAGTATCCAGAAATATGAACCTTGTGCAATCAAGGTGAAATTTACCAAATTTTTTCTACTTTATAAAATGCAAAATGTCATATTATAAATGTTCTAATATTAAAAACTCCTGAAATAAAAGATATTTATAGTGCCTTTTAGTTTCTATTAGACAGTGCCTCAAACATAAGGTGGGCAAAAGTAGGGGTGCCTGGCAGGCTCAGTCAGTAGAGCATGCAAATTCTGATCTCCGGGTTTTGAGTTTGAGCCCCATGCTGGGTGTAGAGATTATTTATAAATATACTACTACTAATAATAAGTGGAAAAGTAGATTTTCACAAAAGTAAAATGGTGGACCCAAGACTTGCTCCCAGATCTGCCTAAATCTCCAGTTCAAGCCTCCAATATGCAGCTCTCTTGTACTTTTCTAACCTAGAGCCCGCCTCCCCCACCAATATCAAATCCAAGTATCCTACTCTTTCCTCACTTTAACCTAACACATATCCACATCCATCATGTTTTCTAGCCCCCAAATACTCCACTGGCCACTTACTAGTAGCAGCAGTTGTAACTTTTCTCATTTCTCCCTAAGTTCTACCTGAAATAACTAAGTTCTAAGAAAGTTGCTAGGGATGCAGAAAAACTGCCAATTGTAAGCAGCAGAAAACCTTCTCCTTGCTTCCTCCATTGTCCTATGGTGAAAACATCTCAGATGGAGCTCAAACTGGAAGATGGTTAACATGGACTCGAAAGGAACTGTTAGAGAAGAACTGAGTATAGAAAAACAGTATGAAAAAAACAGAAGTGGTTGCAGCCATGTTAGATTAGAACCTAGTATTAGGATGTCTGCAATAAATACGTGATTATGACAAACTACTCTAACCCAGTTTTTCATTAATCATTATTTTAAAAAATGTCTGGCAGATTAAAGTGTAAGTTTTAAGGTGGTCAATTTTGCAACAAGGTGTTAATTTTACTGATTCTACATTAAGTGTCTACTGTATATCAGATATGGGGGTGATATGGTTAAGATTAAACTAACCTTTTCTTTTATTTGCCAGGATGAGTTTCCTTCTGGATACTTCCTTTTTCCCCACTGCAGTATGACCATTCCACGAGACTGAAGCAGGCTGCCACACACATCCCTCATTAACCTGGATACACATGACAGCTGGCATAAACTGAAGCCATCTAAAAAGCCTGCAATATGTTGTAGGACCTCAAAAGGAAGACTACTTAGATGATCACTATGCAATCCCAACACACAGTTTCTAGCAGGCTCTACTAATACTGTAGATACACATGGCTGAACTCCAAATGACCTCAAGTGGCGGTCATGTATAATCTTTGCTCCTTGTGTTGATGGACAAAATCTACGCTGAGAATAGGTACAACCATAATATGCTAAAGGACACCTCTGTTCCATCCAGCCATTGAGTCCAGCATGAATGTCACCATGCACGTTCTTAAAATGTGAAGAAAATTCTTTTCTTCTAAATAACTGTCCACAAACAAATGTAAACATTGAACGCTGCTTGGGTTGGTACCTAGCAACACATTCCAATACTAAATCCAGACCAAGTGTCTGAAAAGGACTTGGATTTGAAAGCTGTGGGTTGGCATGATCACAAGCTGATGCTGAAGCTATTTCCCCAACCATTGTATTCGTAGCTAATATTGCAGATGGAAGTGAAAAAGTCTGAGTCCCAAAGTCAACGTGATAAACATCAACCATGCGACTATCAGATATACCCCTCCCACCTGGAGAATCTCCTAGACAAAACAGCAATGCTGCTGTGATTAAGTCTATTCCTTGGAGGCCCATTGGATCTTCTGCAACTTCCAAATCTGATGTATCTACTGCTTTATCTTCTTTTGGTTTAGACCAACATGAGTTAGAAAGAAATTTGAATGAAGGAGGATGACTGAAAGATAAGACATCCACATTCCTCAAGTCCCCTAAGTCTACTTTTCTCCAACACAATGCTCCTTCATCCTCATCATCTGGCATGAGGATATGCTGAACTGTGCCATTAGGCAAAGCACCAGATGGTATTACTTCCCTAAGTTGCACCGCTACTGAAAGTGAACTGGAAGGTTGTGAAGTGCCATCTGATGCCATACATTCTCCATTTGTTAAGTTACTTTGTTTTGAATCACCATGTAATTTCTGATTTTGGTCTATGGCCTGTGTACATGTATTTTCCAAAGAAAAGCCATTACAAAGAGCAGAAGTGGCATAAGAACTGTCATTTGAGTCACACAATAAATCACTTGAACCATTTTGTTCAGACTGGACATTCAGACTTGTGTCATTATGGTCAATTCCACCTACTGCTCCTATCTCATCCTCATAAAAATGGTCCTGGTCTTTTAAGTGTCTATTCTGCAAGCTTCCTCTGGTATCTTGCTCTTCACTCATGTCATTTGGGGACGCACAAAGACTTGTACTCAACATGCCAATGTCTCTTGTGGCAGTATTCAGGATATCTAAAGCAGCAGCCAAACTTCTGGTTGTTTCTACAGTAGCTTGATAAAGTGCACCATAAGATTCTTCATCAACAGACACCAAACCATTAGTATGTGGTATTTCTGGGACACTTGATTTAACTGAGATTTGTTCTCTAGATTCTGATACTTTATCAGTCGCTTTTGACATCATGGTGGCTACTTTGAGAGATTCTAAAAGCATCCTTTGGTCTTGAAGGGCCAAGGCCATATCTAATTGTGCCACTTCATCAACATCTCTGCTTAGATTTTCATACGATTTCCGATCTGCATAACTAACTGGCCATCGGTTCCACTCCATAGTACAGCACACCACACTTGCAGGACACATTTCTAGGTGTTCAGCAACTTTATTTCGAGCCATTGTAAATGGACATCCGAAGTCACTATTTAAGCAAGGCACTCGTTCAAATGGACATAAAAGTCGATGTTCATCAGCTTTACAAGAATGGAAAACTGCTCCACACACCAATGGACAACCAATCAAGTCACAGGAAATCCCAGGCTCTGGTCTGATCATACACCGTCTACTGACACAATTCACACAGTGCGAGTGCTGCAGCTCCTCCTCCATAATGGCCAGTCCAGCTCTAGTTGTTGAGATGGGAAAAAGATAAGAAGTTAGGCAAAAAGTGGTTGATTTTTTAAAATTGGTGAATAACAAAAATCAAGTCATAAAGAAATATATGTAAAATAAGCATACTTAACAAGTTTATTTTACATATAATCAACTTAAGCACTCATTTCAAGTAACAATGCAAAAGTTCATTTTTTACATATAATAATATGCCTAAGAGGCTAAATGTTTCAAATATAATGCTTAAATTTTAGTATACTGTATAGTATATAAGTTGATGCTAAATACAAATTAATGCATATTTGACTTTTAGATTTCAAAGAATGCTTTAGCTTTTACTTTTTTAGTTTCAACTAAACTGATTCTGAGGCACCCCACAGTACACAGACCTCATCATATTCCTGAGAGAATGATCGGAAGTTCATGAATATACTTACCTAAAACTATTATAAGTTTTCTTTTTACACCCTCTAAATATAGGAATTCATTTAAGATTTCATCTATTGATCATTCCTTCTACATATGCCTTAATACCTTCTACAACAAATCACCATAGTAAGCCTTAATTAAAACATACATGGAATTTACCCAGAAAATCTAAGTTCCAGCTCCAGGTCATAGGTTCATGACTATGGGCAAATCACTTACTTCTGAGGGCTACACCTTCTGTTTACTCATTCAACACCTATTTATTGTTTAACTACTATGTACCAGGCACTCTGTTTGGTGTGGAAATAAAAAGATTAGTCAGACATGTATCTCCTCTGAAGGAGCTACAGCAGGAGGCCAGAGCTACAACAGTAAAAATCATATCTCATTATTATGTGATCAATCTGACAGAAGTAAAATGGTAACACAGAGAAGATAATCATCACTATGGGGAGGGGCTACAGAAGAATTCACAGTAGTCTTCAGAGATGGGAAATCTTAAGCATAGGAGGGAAGAACTGGAAAGGAAGGGAAGTATTCAGTGCTGAAGTAACAACATATGTAAACGGAAAAAAAACAAGTGGCAAAACACATTCAGGGAACCTCAAGTTTCCTAGTGTTGCTGAATCACAAGGTGAAATGCTAGGTAGCTCTGAGAGATGGGGCCAGATGATAGAAATAAAGCAAATCATGAGGACTGTGCTATATACTACTCTTACAAGGTCAGACTTTAAGTAACAGGAATTCACTAAGGATTTGAGCAGAGAAATACTATCTATAAAATAACAGGAGGGATTTACAGATACCTAATGGTCCTTCCTTTTATCAAGAAAAATTTTATACAAAAACAAAGCATCAGCACAATATACTGATTTAATTATAATTATTAATCCTATTCAACATATCTTTGTCTAAAATCTTCAACTTCTTTATTGGCTTGTCCCTATGAGCAGTAAAAACTTAAACTATTTCATCTTTAAAAACCTAAATAATAAAACAATATCTCCTTTTTACTACTACTTTTTTCCTAGTCAAGCTTCCAGGAAAAAAAAAACAATTAAAAAACAAAAAAAAAACAACAAATATGCTTCATGCCTCCCATATACTCTTCAGCCCTCTAATCTGGCTTTCTTTTGACCAACAGTCATTAAAACTGCTCTGAGATCCTTGGTGCTAAGTTCAAAGGGCATTTTTTTCCAGACTTCATCTTCCTTGGCCATTTACATCATTATGCTCACTAGGCCCTCCTTTTTGAGCTATTTGTCTTTCCTTAGGATGTTACATTTCCCTGGTTTTCTCCCTACCTTTTTGGCTATTCCTTAATCTCATTTCCTAAAATATTCCTCTTCTCCAGGGATCATGTCATTTCTTGCTCATTCTATTCATTCCCCCTGGGTGCTCTCAATTTCTCAAAAGCTTCAATTACCACCCATATGCTGAAAACTTACCTCTTGCCCAGATCCCTCTCCCAGACTTCAGATCTCTACCGATAAGTCAATTACTTATTATACGTCTCTACCCCTATACGGGACAGGCAACTCATCTTAACATTTCCCAAATTAAATTTCACTGTAATAGGTAATAATTTTCTGGGTAAGAAGTAGATTCTTAGCCTATTTTCTTCACTTCAGTGCACAAAAGATTACTAGCTCTCTGACATATTTTTCCATTCATGCTATCTGGGTTTCAGGTGGCTAATGTAAACTAATTACTCCCAAAATTGCTATTTGTTTTTGTCCAGTCCAGGGATGATTTTCCTCAAACAATAACAAAAAAACCTACCTCATGCTGATATAGATCTCTACTGATTAAGTAGAAAAGTTCTGAGTTGATATAATGGCACTTACTGATGCTAGGGGGCACAGAGGAGGCAGGGGGAACAGGGCATGCATTTAACAAAAAACTGTATTTTTTATTGTATTTTAAAAATTACAAATTATGGGGGCGCCTGGGTGGCTCAGTGGGTTAAAGCCTCTGCCTTCGGCTCAGGTCATGATCCAGGGTCCTGGGATGGAGCCCCGCATCGGGCTCTCTGCTCAGCGGGGAGCCTGCTTCCTCCCTTCTCTCTCTGCCTGCCTCTCTGCCTACTTGTGATCTCTGTCAAATAAATAAATAAAATCTTTAAAAAAAAAATTACAAATTATGAATTAAGTGCTTCTGAATGTTTATCCCCATAAATTTTATAGGTTAAGACAGAACCTGTAAGTTAAACACAGACATGCTAAAAGAGTCATAATAGAAGAATGACACAGACTGATGAGAAACTTTTGTAAATTAAGCAGATGTTCAAAGAGCAATATTAGTAAGAATTAAGACAAATTTTACTGAGTGCTTAGATTGTGAAAACATCGGAAGCTTTCTTATTTTGCAACAAATGAGGGAGTTCATCTCACATAATGAGGGTTATAAGCTTGACTGTTACTAAGAGAGAACCTAAAAATACAAGCAGTTCCAAAGAAGTAACCACTACTCCCATAACTTGCAGGAACACTTTATGTTATGTGCACATCACATGACCACACCAGGCAGAACACACTCAAAAACATCACTTAACTCAAAACTGTTTAAAACGGCAACTGCTACAAACAACTAAGTTAAATGCAAAACAGCAACAGCTTTGAAAGGAAAACAGAGAGGCCTCTAAGCTTCAAAATAGTTTGTTCGACCCTACTCCCCTTGGAATAAGAAAAATCTTTTAAAAAAATAAAAATAAAAGCATTCACGGCAATGAGGCTACGGTATTTTCTGAAGTAGACTTAGGAAGGAAAAAAGCACACTAACTATGTACCAATCTTCTGCTTACATACACCATTTCACTTAATGTCCCATAATCCTCTTTAACCCTTAGGAAACTGAGGTTCAGACAGGCTTAAGGGACTCCCCCAGGGTCATCTCCCTAGTTAAATGGCAGAGCTGGGACTTCAAACTATATCTGATCAATGGACAACAACAGACATGTTTACTCATAAAAGTTTAAGAAAACAGGCAGCACTTCAGTAACTGGTGATCCAATTTTAAGATGTTATTTGAGGAATGGAGGTTACACAACTTTGCTTGTAGTTTATTCCAACACTTAATCACCACTGTGGTCAAGAAAGTCTTTTCAGTCCTTTGTAATTACAATAGCACATAACTTTGCTTTGAATGTCAGTGTTTAAAACTATTTTTAAAATAACTTGCATTTATAATAGTATAAACTTACAGAACAAGAATATAAATTTAGCAATTCTCAAAACAGCAATATAAAGCAGGAATCAAGTTTAACTCCATTTTACAAGTAAATATGTTAAGAAATAAGTTAAGAAAAAGCACTAGATAATAACCAGAGTATTCTGGGGATAGAACCCTCAGCTTCAGAATTTAAAAATTCCAGATCAACCCTTTTTCTAATCAAGATCATTACCAGATTAAATATACCTCCATTAGGTATTTTGGAATTGCTCATAAATCCTGTGAAATGGGTTTAAAAACATCATCCCTGATTTATCAGTTGAACAGTGACACAGCAGGCCCATTAGAAAACATGTTGCTAAAATTGAGGCTTCAAGTTCAAGATAAACTTAATTATAGAACTCCTCAATATTAAGTTTTCTTAAACCCTCTTGAAAAAGAATCTTAACATTCCAAATAACATCTTTATAATTTACACTTAAAGCTGAATGACTGGAGAAAGTCTCATTAGACTAGAAAATATGTGTAAATGATTAAATGCTTTACAATAGTTTCAATTTCCTCCAATAGAAATTCTTGGCCAACTCATACTCTGTGACAAGTAATCCATAAAAATAGTTTTAAGACATGGCATTTTCCCATACAGTGAAAGGAGGCCTTGTCATTTGAAGTTATTTCTATACACAAAAATAATGCCTTCAAAAAACCATTTCTTTATTTTTCCAGATTCATTAAAATAATTAAGGAGATAAATAAATGAAGCACTGCAAGTTAGCATGATTTTAAAAATGCTAAGTCAAGTCACCCAAAGCACTCAACACGGTTTGCTGCTCTGTGCCTCTGTTAGCAAGACACATGCATACATGCTAGCACCCCCTCCCCACAACTGCTGCCTAGAATCCTTAAGTCTCAGCTTAAATGTTACTTTCCACATACCAAAGGCAAGGTATGGATCCCATATTATGCTGTGTGCCCATTACACATTGGATTTTTCCTTGTCACTTTCACTAGTCACAACTCTAAGTAAATCACTATCCTTTAGTATCTAACCCTACTATAAGCTCCATGAAGGAGGCAGGGCCATCTCTTGTCTCATTCATCCATTCTTGTGCTTCCTATATTTCAGACTATGCCTAACTGGAGCGTCACTTATTTTAGAAATATGAATAAATGAAAGATATATACTATAAGAAACTGCTAAATGGATTCCAAAACAAAATGAGGTTTTTGATTTCATAGAAAACTACACACTTCATGAAAAAATACAACCTTACTGACCTAGTATTACACAATCAGACTGAGTCAAAATTACTTTATTGTACCAGCTATAAAAAGTCAATAGTGTTCAAACATTTGCTTAGTACCTAAGTCATATGTTCCAAACATTATATATAGAGTTAAGATAAATCGTCCATGAAAAAAGCAAGTCAAAGGGAAAAGAAGTCAGAGACAGGTAATTTCAATCTTCCATTATTTTAAAATCTTAAAAAATAGTCATAAAAGGCACAGAAGTAAACATTTACCAGTATATTGTTCCACTATTTTAACTCCCTAATCAACTCTGTGCTCTAGTTACTGGTCAGTTGACTATAGAAGGCATCAGCTTTAAAAAAAAAAAAAGCAGAGGTGAAGGTGTCCACACATGTGCACATGCCTGAGTAGGTACTGGGCTAAGAAAAGAAGCTCAAAAAAGGAAGTGGTATCAGCCAACTGCTTAATACTGCAGTTCATATAGTACTACATGAAATGGAATTGCACTTAAACAATAAAATGTTGCTTCGATATGAGGATGAAATGGACCTATAGACAGGTCCAATTCAATTAGTTCAATTAGTTAACACAAGTAAGTCCATGACTGAAATTTTACATTTAGCAATCAGTTATAAGCTCCTCTAAGCAAATCTCATCCTTTTTTGTATAGTCAGAGGTACTAGTCAGAGTAATACAACTAACTGTACAATTAATATTAAATACAAACACCTCCTCGCTGATTTGCTGATCAAATGCAATCAGTTTTAAAAACCATAATAAACCTCAGCTGGACATCTTAACTGGTTTAAAAGGGGCGGGGTGGGGGGGTTGCGGTGCATCCTGGTGACTAGGCAAGATCGAAAATCCACTATCATTAAACTCCACTCAAAGCACATGCCCTCCTGATGAGTCTAAAATGACTAAATGGGTTACACTGTATATTCTTTTTATTAAATTATAGTTCTGACTTTTTATAGAATGATGACCTAATTAAATGGAAAATTTTGTCTAATTTTTCACCCTTCCAGCCATGATATAATCAAAACATGTATCTTCTAAGTCTAAATATGGTCATGAGTAACTTATTCCAAAGTGAAAGTTCTAACTATTCGCAATGTTCTCCACTAAATAAATGAAATTATTACAGACTTACAAAAGAAATGAAAATAATATCAGTATTTAATACTCAGACCAGAACCTGTTTGCACTGATTCTCAGATAAAAATAATCCACCCAAGGGACGCCTGGGTGGCTCAGTTGGTTGAGCGGCTGCCTTCGGCTCAGGTCATGATCCCAGTGTCCTGGGATCGAGTCCCACATCGGGCTCCTTGCTCAGCAGGGAGCCTGCTTCTGCCTCTGCCTCTGCCTCTGCCTGCCACTCTGTCTACCTGTGCTCGCGCTCTCTCTCTCTCTCTAACAAATAAATAAATAAAATCTTTAAAAAAAAAAAAATACACCCAAATGGTGGTACTCAACTTATTAAAATGGGCAGCATGGCATTGGGGAATGGGCTTCCAAGGAATCTCAGCTTTGTGATCTTGAGGCAATTACTCTACTGTGAAAACAACCTAGAACTCTACAAAGGTTGGGTTATATATTATGTGTGTGTCCAATGGAATACACTGTATTCCTCAGAAAAGGGATGTACTTCACTTTACACAACAGCCACGTTTACATACCCAAAGCTTTATGTAAAATTATTTTTTCTATCAGGTCATTTACACTTATAAAGCTTATAAAAAGCAACTGTATGAGGAAATAACCTATGTTAAAAATATCCACTCAATAAATAGACAGACATACCCTTTCTGTAAAGGATTTTCCGAGACTGGGTTTTAATTGAGGTATGCTTTTCTGAATTAACTATCTAACTACCTACACTGTAAAAAGCATTAGCCCAATGCCAATCTCACCTATTTCATCAAACTGAATTTGAAATTAAATATTTTATATAGCCTTTTGATTAAGGACTTTGTCAAAGAATTCTACAAATACAATGTCCTTTTAATGAAACAATCATAGGAACTTAGTTAAAAGATGTATCCAGGGACGCCTGGGTGGCTCAGTTGGTTAAGCGGCTGCCTTCGGCTCAGGTCATGATCCCAGCGTCCTGGGATCGAGTCCCACATCGGGCTCCTTGCTCGGCAGGGAGCCTGCTTCTCCCTCTGCCTTCCTCTCTGTCTGCCTGTGCTCGCTCTCTCTCTCTCTCTAACTAATAAATGAATAAAATCTTAAAAAAAAAAAAAAAAAAGATGTATCCAAGGGGCGCCTGGGTGGCTCAGTGGGTTAAAGCCTCTGCCTTCAGCTCAGGTCATGATCCCAGGGTCCTGGGATGGAGCCCCGCATCGAGCCCCATATGGAGCCCGCATCGGGCTCTCTGCTCAGCGGGGAGCCTGCTTTCCCTTCTATCTCTGCCTGCCTCTCTGCCTACTTGTGATCTCTCTCTGTCAAATAAATAAAATCTTTAAAAAAAAAGATGTATCCAAAATCATACAAAAATAGCATAGGGCTTATCCCACTAAAAGTCATATTTCAGTAATATAGTATATCAAATAGTAAACACACATTAACCAACACCTATGTGGTGACCTCAAAGTACCTAACTATATACATTATCTCAAAATATTACTGCCCTTTAATAGATATTTTATTAGGACACTTTGTATTTTTTAGAGATGGAGAAATACTGGGTTGAAATTAAATACCCAGCACACTTGGAATGCATAAAAGTTTGCCTACATCAGAAACTTCAGTTCTCTGATAACCCTCAAAAAACTCCACCCACCTACATTTCCAGAATCACAAAAAAAGCTTATGTCACTGCATTAAGGTACTAGATAAGAATGAAATGGCAACTTAAAAGTTACCAAAACACCACGTTATCCCTAATTAAGCTTCTGGAGTAAGAAACCGTGACTAAGCATATAGAACAGTGATTCAGCCAAAACTGCATAGTGAAAAACTGAACCCTCAGAAAAATCCTAAACATACATTTTATGCTATTCTTTTCCTCTTCCTGAGTCGAAAACTGGAGTGCTTTCTAAAACCTTAATAAATACGAGCGAATGCAAAATCTGTTTCCATAACTTGTGTCTCTAAAGGATACAACACAGTACTGAAATGCAGCGAAGGGAAGAAAAGAAAAAAGAAAAGAAAAGGAGAAAGAAAGAATTAATTTTAAAGTTCAAAACTTTTGGAAAGTTTTATGTTTAACGTGTTTAAACAGTTTTAAGTTAATCTACACTGATAATGAGAATGCCCATAAATAGCTTCATCTTGGATCAGAGTCAACAGAGTTATTATGGAATAAAAGGTCAATTCCTTCCCAAACATCTTTTATCTGGGACTTACGACACGGCTCAGAAAGAAAAATAAGAGGGGAAGGGAGTACAAGAACCACGGTAAACAACACACTGCTCTGCCAGTCTCTAGTCTCACGAAGACACACGTTAAAAACAAACTCAAAGATTACTTTGAATTCAACGTGCACTCTATGGCCCCCTGCCAAGCCGTGTTCCACGGGACAGGACACAAATAACTTGGAAATGGCCATACCCCTCAGATCTAGAAAATCAGGAAGTTTCTCTTTAATAAGGACTGAGGCTAAGACGAAGATCCGCTCACTACCATGAATGGAAAAGTTACTAACTTCACTCATCCCGTGAAGACAGCGGATGATGCCTCCCAATTTTACTTTAACCCATCTGTCCCCAAACACCCCCAAGTTCTTAAAAGGCAAAAGGAAACAGAACCCGCGTTTTCAAGGTTCTCAGGGCTTTCCAAGTTTACCTCCCGCTTCAGCCACCACCCCCCCCCCCCCCCGCATACAGACAGACACGCAGGCCAGGTGACACGGGGGTCGGTCCCCGGCTGTGGGTCGCCATTTGCCGGCCGCCTCCAGGGCGAGCCAGGCAGGACCGCGGGCGCGGACGCCCACGCGGCGGACGCCCTCTCCGCGCGCCAGGACCGCCGGCCCGGGACCCGCAGCGCCGCCGCGGGCGCTGCTTATTTACTCCGCCCAGGCCCGGCCCGCGGGACCCACGGCCGCGCCGCCGCCCCGGCTGCAGGCCTCGCACCACCCGGCCGCCGCCTCTGTCCTTGGCGCAGCCCGCGCCGCGCTGGCCTCCCCCGCCGGCCTCCCGACACTCACCGCCCCGCGCGGCCGAACCGCGGCCCAGGCCCTGGCTGCCGAGGACGCTGTGCTCGGCCGGTCCGCGCGGTCCCGGCCGCTCCGCGTCCCACACCCCCGTGCGGTCTGCCTCCTACTGGCCTCTCACCGAGCCGGGCCGCCGCCTTTTCTCCTACTGTCTAGCTCTTCGGCCTCCTCCCCCGGCGGCCGCCCTCCTCGCGCGCCCCGCCCCTCCCCGCCCCGCTCGGCCCCGCCCCGCCCCCCCGGACCTAGCCCGGCCTCGGCGGCGGCGACAAGCCCGGCGGAGACGCGCACGCCGGGCCAGACGGGGACGCGCACGCTGAGTTCGGCGGGGACGCGCACACCGCCCGCGGGTGCTCTAAGAGAAGCAGGAGGGTGGGGTCTAGGGAGTCCCGGACTTGGCGCGTCCAGCGAGAGGATTTCACTGGCACCCACGTGCCCTCCCTGACAGTGCTACCAAATCTTGTTGGACTTCAGCATCTTGTATCCCTGGAAGGAATCCCAGACCCGTAGTTTTGGAATTGAGGAAACAGGCCCTTGCAGACTGGCGTGTTTATCTCTCTAAATTGTAGGATAAGCAGCCAAATCCCTTAATTCTCCTGAGGTGCTCTTCCCATTAGGTCATATTTAGGAGGAATCGGGGCAACTCTCTTTGAAGATCTTTGAGGATCGCTGCCGCAGGCCTTCCTGCCTGCTAACTCAATGCACCAGAGTTCTGTAGCTTAGTATCCTTTGTAGGGTTCTACCTACCCGGGGACTGAGCTCCGACCAGGATTCAAGCGTCGCGAAGCTTTATTGGAGCCCAGGCGGGATAGAGAGATTCAGAATCCTGGGTGAGAGGTATCTCTCATCCGCTCACTCATGCACCAGTGTCCATCCCGTGGGCTCCTCTCCAGTACCAGTGTAAGAGAACTATGACAAAGAAAATGGCTCTAAGGGGGGGGGTGGTAGAGACAGGTAGACAGTGGACTCTCAGACCTTTAGATTTTAAAGACCAGTATATATAAAGCAAAACAAAACAAAACAAAAAAACTGAAGCGATAACTTAGATTACTAACTAGCTTTTTACTGTGCTAAGAAAGAAGTAAAAATTGCACCGCTTGTATTAATGCTTCATTTCCTAAATTAAAGGAGATTAGCCAAGACAAAATCACAGAATAAAGGTCGGTTCTTTAAATGAATAAACTTAGCTTTTTGAAAAATTCAATCTATTTTTTTCTTATTTTGTCAAATTTGGCCCCAGATGGACTCTGGTTCTCAGTCCAGAGTTTGAGAGACAGAAGTAGGCAGAAAGGCTAGTGAAACAGGTGGGTGCTGCTACAGCCTTGCCCTCCCCTGCCTCCTATCCTGGATTGAGTCAAATATCTGCC
>ML105837.1:20979-39289 GCA_003697995.1 Taxidea taxus jeffersonii
TTGACTTCAGTTGTCCTCCTACAAGATGAAGTGGCCTGAATAAATGATCCCTAGAGCCCTCTCTAGCTTCAAAACCTCAGTATTCCATGATTGTACTTATTGAAATCTGGGGCTTTCCCCTTTACTAAATCACCTGGTTGATAGTAGGTCACCCCCTCAGGCTGAGTCATTCAGGCTGTAAACTTTAGTCTTCTTTGCCCCTTCCATCTTAGTAATTTTCCATGTCCAGGCAATCCAAAAACAAAAAAAAACAAAACAAAAAATCCTTTCTTCCTGTCTTTCCCATTCATTCCCAGTTACCATCATAGGCACATTTGGGCTTCTGCTGGTCCCTAACCAGTCTTTCTGCCTCCAGTGCTTCCCACCTCAAACTGGTCGTAGTTCTTCTTAAGAACTATTGACATAGTTCTTCCTAAGACATCCTTTTCATAATGTTATGTCTTTTTTTTTAATTTTACTTTTTTTTATTTAGTTGATAGACAGAGATCACAAGTAGGCAGAGAAGCAGGCAGAGAGAGAGGAGGAAGCAGGCTCCCCACTGAGCAAAGAGCCAGATGTGGGGCTCAATCCCAGGACCCTGAGATCGTGACCTGAGCGGAAGGCAGAGGCTTAACCCACTGAGCCACCCAGGTGCCCCCATAATGTTATGTCTTTACTCAGATATCCATAATGACTAGGGCCCGTGGGTAAAGTCTCAACTCCTGCCTTCAGCTGCTCAAAGAACATCTTTCATTCTAGCCTGATCAGTTTCCTTTTTTTCTCCACCCAACACCATACAGAGTCCAATTCTAAGTCACCTGTGCCCATGTAAGTTAGTGCCTGAACTTCTGCCCTCTTAAGCTCTAACCCCATGTCCTCTGTGAGAGGTTTCTCTAGATCATACTATTTATTTTCAGCACTTTGACCTGTGCCCCAGGCCTCTGTTACCTGTTTTTCAAACATATGTCAGCTTAAAGATTATCTCAACCCCCTAGAAGCATGTTTTGCATTGTTTTGTATCTCCCCTCAGTCTCTAGTATCCTACCATGCATACTATAGATACTTAATGAATAGTTGATACTTCATAAACAAAATGTATACTCCTCTCATTTCATCCTATTCCCATTTTCATTTTCTGTCCTGTGTTCTAACTCCCCAGATAGACTTATTTTAGTGCCCTATCAAGGAAATTAATCTAAAACTTCAATGGCAAGCAAAGAGAATGCCAGGAATCACAGGTTTCCTCAAAAATGCTCTCTTCTCTAGTATACATGTAATCGACTTCCAGAGCAAAGCTATCATCTGTGTGGCTTAATCACCCAGAGGAGTGAAAGGGACCCTGGAAATTTAAAGTAAAAAAAGAGGTATTGCTATAGGGCATTATTGAAATTGTCAATCCTGTTCATTTTAATGTTTCACAAATGAGTTTCACAATAAGGAGTAGACATACCTACTACCTTAAAAAAGAAAAAAAAGGAGGACCTCACAGCTCCTCACAACACCCTATACAGGTTGTCTCACACTGGTTTAGATGAGGCATAGCTACTAGTGTTTTTGTTTTGTTTTGTTCTGTTTTTTTTTTTTTTTCCTAGAGGCCATTCTCAAGATGGGGATGGTATAAAAACCATAAGAATATAGTAACACCACAAATAGAAGTACAAAGCCTAACCACCAGACCAGACTGTAGAGAGAAAAATTGCCAAAGAATGAAAATTCAGTTGATAACGCAAATTTAACAGCCAAACGAATTGATCTTCCCTTTGCTCAATGTCAGGCAAATAACATCCATGTACAAGATTTTCTTTCCTACGTAGACCAGCCAACGCTCAGGTAGCCCAGGGACCAAGGCAACAGATAAGTCCGGACTCAAGTTTAAGTCATGTACTAATTAAGGAAAGCATCATTGGCCAGAGACAAGTGTGAGAGGGTGGGGGCTGATTTGCAGCTGTGAAATCATGGGACAATCGGAATTCCCAGCTGGGACTGCTGTGGGAAATACCATTCCTCTTTTGTTATATGCTTATAAAGAATTACAAGACAGAAAGAGCCACTTTGATCACCTAATTACCAGAGTTTAGAACCTAATAGCTGTAATTAGATTTTCTATACAAGTTTCTTTGAAGTATGCAGAATATGACAATTAACATACAATTATATGGTAATTTAGAAAGAGCCTGCCAAGGGTCATATTCATAACCCCAACTCAACCTTGCAGTGTCATGTGAATAATCAGGAGAATTTGAGCCAAGGAAGCATGGAATGTTGAAAAAAGTAGAAAACCCAGGTATTGTTCTTGTATACCACAGACTCCTCTAGGACATTGTTGAAATTATTTATCATGTGAATTTCATTCATAATTTCAGTTATTATAATTGGATTTATTAATATAGTTCCTAACTTACAGAATATATGCCCATTGACTACATAAAGGAACACATGAATAACTTTATCCCCAGAAAGTCTGAGTGCCAAGTTGTTGTATTTACACTTCAGGTAGCTACCACTAGGTGGAACTAGATCCTGTGGGAGCAGGTAAGCAGGTAGCCTGTCAGGTGAGGGTAATAAAAAAGCAGTCTTAATCTTATTGTCTACAAATATGAATGTAACTTTGTTAAGCTAACGGCACATTTGGGGGTAATATTTAAATTCTATGTATAAATTTCACATTATTCAAAGAAATTTGGTGTAGGTTAGATATCTGGGAGAAACGCTTTTAATTTACCTAATAAATGAGTTCACTATGCAGTGCTGATAGTGTCTTCTCTGTTCAATTGCAGAGGTAGCAAAGTTGCATGCCTGAAGCTCAATGGCATGCTAGGAACAGGAAGTGGGCTTGAAGGGAGTTGTTGGAATCAGAGAAGCATATTGTTGCGAAGTTGTTACTTAGTTCTAGCCCAGAGCTGCTGGGGCCTGAAAATGGAAGGAGGTTGTTATGCATCTTTGGACGATTTTTGTAGAAGCTCCTGGAAATTTAGATAAATTGTGTCAAAACCGCCTCATGTTGTTTATAAATTTTTTAAAAAACTTGTCTGGGGGAAAAAGATCAACCGCAAAAGAACCTACTCATCAGCAACTCTTGTTTTCCTAACTCACACAAAAGATGACACAAGAGAACAGACTTATTTCTGTGAGCAGCCAGTCTCCAAACTGTCTTACTTCCCTCTGGAGCTAGACTTCCTGTGCTCAAATGCTAGCTTGTCTATTAGTGCCTAATCCTGAGGCAAGTGTTATAGATTGAAAGTTTGTGTCCCCGCCTAAAATTCATACATTGCAGCCCAATCTCCTAGGGGATAGAATTAGGAAGCGAGGCCTTTAGGAGGTGATTAGCTCATGAGGGCAGAGGCTTCAAGAATGAGATTGGTGTTTTTATGAAAGAGACCCTGCAGGGCTCCTGGGCCCCTTCTGCCACGTGAGATGACAGTGAATTGGAGTCTCACCAGACACTAAATCTGCCAGGGACAAGATCTTGCTCTTCTCAACCTCTAAAACTATGAGGGGGAAAAAACGTCTATTGTTTCTAAGTCACTCAGTCTGTGGTATTTTATTACAATAGCCCGAAAGGGTTAAGACTAAGTAAGTTAGTTAACCTCTCCTGTGACACACAGACTCTGAGATGGCCCCAAATGACCCCTGTCTCCTAGTATGCACATTTTGTGTAATCTTCTCCACCTTGAGTGTGGGCAGGAGCTATGACTTGCTTCTAAGCAGCAGAAGATATCAAAGGCATTGGGCTATCACTTACAAAAGACTGTGACTTTTGTCTCACTGGCAGACTCTCCTCTTACTGGCTTTGATGAAACAGGTCACCATGCTGGAGGGACCCACGTGACATGAAACTGAGGGCATCTGCTGGACAATACCCAGCTAGGAACCAAGAACCTCAATTCAATGTGCCACAGGAATCTTGCCAACAACCATGTGCATGAGATTGGAAACAGATCCTTTCCCAGTCAGTTCTTCAGCCTGAGACCAGAGCCCTAGCCAACGCCTTGGTTGCATTCTTATAAGAGACCTTGAATAGAGGCCCCCATTAAGCTATGCTCTGACCCATAGAAAATGTGATATAGTAAGTGTTTGTTGTCTTAAGCCACTACATTTGTGGTCATTTGTTGTATAGCAATAGATAACTAATACACCATGCCTTACCTTTCTCATCTTTAAAATGGAAAAGATAAAAGCACTGCCCACCCACACCCAACAGAGGCTATTGTGCAGCTTAAATGACTTCGTCCATTCTGAGGAAAGTATTTAGAACAGTGCGCAGTGCATATGAGCACTCTGAAGTGTTGTTTGTCTTTTCCTCAGGCAGATCCTAGACGTGAAGTCAGGCATCTTAGCAAGGAATGTGTAGTGGACAGAAGCTGAGAGAGCTGTGTCAGTGCTGCTTCAAACCCAAGTGATAAATTCTGATACAGTGCTGGGCAGAGGGAAATTTGTTCCCGCTTGTGTACCGCCAAGGGCAACTTTGCCACAGAGCCTGACAGAGTTGTCAGGCTACCCCTGGAAGCCAGGGAAGCCGTGCTCTCACAGAAGAGACAGTAGAGACTCAGCCTCTCCCTCAAGCCAATGGCCAGTGAGGAAGAACCCAGACGGAAGATCATTAGTGGATTTATTTTTGAGCGCGTGGGACAACCCCCCCTGGGAAAACCCAGAAACATCTAAACCAGCCTATGAGATAAGCCTCTGAAGGGTAGTATGCCCTACCATTGAGATTTGTAGCTGAATCCTTCCATTAAGTCCTATAGTTTCAGTCAGGTAACCCCAAGTGGCCTAGAAGCAGAGTCTGTTGTCTGTCTTGTGCCTTCCTGTATCCCCAGAACCCAGGGGAGGATGACATAGGTGATGTTAAATAAATATTTGCTCAATGACACATGTGTTACTCCAATATTTGTGAATTATTATTACTTCCTACTTTCAAATAACAGGACAGTTTTCACAGACTCTCTCTTGCCTGACCTTATAACTGACAGTGAAAGAAAGAGGATGCGTAATAATATTGGGTCAGAACCTCACCTGCCCACAGGTGAGACACATTTCTGGGAACAAAGGCAAGCTGGTCCTCAGGGTGTTTGCTTTTCCACTCTGGGTCAATATCTGAGGTTTGACAAAGTTAATTTATCTCGCTAGAACAGAAAATTTCCTTAAAAAATAATTTAACCAACATCCCTTTCATTTCTCTTTAGTTGTATAAACAATTCATGTGTTCAGAGTGTGGATGATGGGACTGGTGAAAAAAAGTGTGTAAGCGAATCAATAATTAGAAGGTGATACTAATGATCACTCAAGGTAGGTTAAGTCACTCTAGTAGGAAAATATCACTTAAGTCTCAAGAGTAAAAATGAAAACTTTGGGGATTTTTCTCATTAGAAGAATTACATGTCTTTCAGAGCATGGAGGAGAGAACAGAAAGACATAGAATGCAAAAGTGGGCCTTTTAATTCTCTTTCCAGTATAAAAATGATTGAAAGGTAAAAGTAGTCTCCATTTCTATCAGTATACAAAGCTGAAGCTAATATATGGCAAAGGGCCCACTGGCTCATCCCTGGATGGACTCCCCCTTGAGGAAAACAAAACCTGAGAAGTATGTGTCTTGTCCTCTCCCTCAAGACTGGGAAGTCTGAGGTGTACACCCAGCTATGTGAAGTCGAGTGGGACACAAAATTGTCAATGTGTTCCTTTGATGATATGAGGTCTTCTAGAATAACCTAATAAAAGACCAATAACCCTGGGCTAGGCAGTACTTTATTAAGGATTATGGACATTTGGCAGCAGCAGCAGATCTGAAGTGTGGGAATGGGAGATTCTCTGTGCCAAAGGATGGTGACAGGGACAGGGACCAAATGGGGAGATGGAGGCTTCCAAATTGAGCTCTGAAAGTTCACCTCCTCTTTGTTCCCCTATGGACTTGGGCCAGAAGCTAAACCTTCCACCCAACCCCCCTAAATTTGTATCTGTCTCTTTTTTTTTTTTTCATGTGAATTGTACACTAAATCTGATATAATCAGAACTGGCATAGGACACAATTATGACATCACCATGCCAAATTTGTCTGGACCTTCCTGGGCAAATTTTGTTCCATGTAGATGTTTTATTGAGTTTCTTGGACACAAAGGAAGAACCAAAGTTAATTGCCCCTGATATCCTTCTCACAGAATTCCTGGAGCTAGTTTCACTGGCATTTCATGTTCCCCAGGGCATTTTGACTGTTCATCTCACCCATATTTTGTAAGTAGGAAGGACAGTAAAATCAATTTCTGAGCCAGGGCCCAAGTCTAGGACCTGACTCCCACACACTGTGATTTAATTAAGAAGACATGGAAAACAAACACAACTCACACAAAAACTAAATTAACTCTAAATTGACTTACAGATCACTTATCAGATGCTTAATTTCATTTCCACTGTGATTTGGAAGGATCCAATGCAAGCCTGTGTAGGTCATTCATTAAAACCAATGTCAATACAACACAAATACCTCATCATCTTCTTTGGGTATCAAAAAGGTACCTAAGTCTCTCCCAGACATTTCAGAGCCCAAAGAGCTGGCCACACCCTGATTCTGTTCCTCCAGACTCTCTCTGCTTATCGTATGCAGGGAAACATTATAAACAACGTACGGTTCTATTCCTTCCCTTTCTTAGTGAAGTCACGTAACAATGTTCTTTGGAGAAATAGAACTGACTGATGCCTCAGCACTAGAATAACTCTCAGCTGCTTCCCACATTTGGTTAAAAGCTTTTCATGTTTATTAAAGAAGATAAACATTTATGAAATACGAGAAAGCAGACTTTGGAAAGAGAAAGAAGGAAAATAGTACTCTTCAAGGCTGGCCTAAATGCAAAGTACATCAAAGTACATCATCTATGGTTGTACAAACTCATGGCTAAGACGGCCCTGACTTGGCATTATGTGAACAACAACATCAAAGCATCCTTAAACAAAACAAACAAACAAACAAATGGAAAGCATCCTTGAGTTCACCGAAGATGTCTGAAAACATATAGATCTCAGGATCAGGGATGAGGGGTAAGTAAAATAATTCACTGAGATGGGGAGCTGGTTAAGGACATCTTCTTTATTCCCTAAGAGCCCTGAGACATATGTGGATCTAGATTATTATAATAGCTTCCAGCCTCAGTCAGACTTCGCTTTAGTAAATGCAGGTGCCCTGGGCCAGAATGGATGAGATTGGCCCACACACCAGATCAGGAAAAATATTCTCCCTTTCGACCCTCTGTTCTTGCCTCAGCCCTTGAAGTTCTGGCTTAGACACCACTGTTGTGCTGTGCTATTTTCATTAGTGAAGGCAAGTTCTCCTGCTCCAAAAGTTCGGTGAATCCATCTTGATAAATAAAATTGAACTAACCTAATTTTAGGTGAAGAGCCCCTTAAATTTGTATAATACATTTTAAGTTATTTTTTTTAATTGTTTAAAGAGATTTTTACTTATTTATTTATCAAATAGAGAGAGCAGAAGCAAGGGGAGCAGCAGGGAGAGAGAGAAGCAGGCAGAGGGATAAGCAGGCTCCCGGCTAAGCAAGGAGCCTGATGCAGGACTTGATCCCAGTATTCTGGGATCATGGCCTGAGCTGAAGGCAGATGCTTAATGACTGAGCCATCCAGGCACCCCCAGGCATCCCTTTTTAAAATTATTTTAAATAAATCATAATCCAATTATTGTAACTTTGCTATTACTTTTGTGTAACTCAAGTTATCCCTGCTTAGCATTGGGGAAGAAGGGACAAAGAACATTTAAGCAAGTTCTACGTTCAGGTCTTTCAACACAGGACTGGGAGTAGAGATGAGATCCCCTGATTCTGTGTTCACCCGCTTGCAGGAACAAGATGAGTAAATACATTGGACCTTAGAGTTAATTAACCCATCATTTTAGAAAAAAAGACATCAGTGCAGACACTAAATGCTGTGCAAGGCCAGTGCTATTCATTGCGGTCAGAACAACGTGGACTCAGCAAACCTACTGTCTGGGACCCACACCACTTTGAGCAGCACCTTGCGTTAAAAAAAGCACCTGCCTGGCTCAGTTAGTTGAGCGTCTGACTCTTGATTTCAGCTCAGGTCACAGTCTCAGGGTCATGAGTTTGAGACCTAGTCAGGCTGTGCTCTGGGTGTGAATCTCACTTGGGATTCTCTCTCCCTCTGTCCCTCTCCACACCCCACCCCCTCACCAACTCACCACCCGCTTGCTCTCTCTTAAAAAACAAAACAAAACAAAAAAGGAGCAACACTGCTGTGGGGGAACTGATACGTCCTTTTTCAGAGTATTTCCAAGTGTTGGTTTTCTGGAGTCATGCTGCTCACAATTACCAATTCTAAATGAGGTGGCCCAGTGTGCCCTATTTCTGCAGTTGGTACACATTATATACAGGCTAATGAAGGATCAAGTTTTCTTGCCTGCATGTGAAATCATAACTTATGAGGGTGGCAAGGAAATTGTTTAAAACTGAGTGTCTGTGTACATGGAGAGAAGAGGAAAGGAGATAGATAATTGACGATTTGGGTGATGAAAATATTAGCAACTAGATCCTGAAACCATCCTACAGGCAGTAGGGCTTAAAAAGATAGTTTCGCTTCTAACATTAGATTTCAAGGCATCTCAAAAAGTCATCTATACTGTTGTTGGGATTTTTTTTTTAAGATTTTATTTATTTATTTGACAGAGAGAGAAGCAGGTTCTCTGCTGAGCAGGGGGTGGACACAGGACTCAATCCCAGGACCCTGGGATTATGACCTGAGTAGAAGGCAGACATTTAGCCGACTGAGCCACCCAGGCACCTCAAAGTCATCTATATTGTAGTAAAATTTTGCTGTATGTGTAACATAGAACAGAATGACTATGTGTCCCATTTCACTCACAAGTCCATTTAAATAATAAAGCATGCCATAAAAGGATTCTACTATAAACTACACAGGAAAGAAATATTACTATTTTTTGAATACATGAAAAAAGTCTTGAGATTATGTTTGGAAATAATGCATTTAACTTTAAAAGAAAAAAAAAAACCTACATCTGTCATAGAAGCCAGTCAGTCCAGGGGCGCCTGGGTGGCTCAGTTGGTTAAGTGTCTGCCTTTGGCTCAGGTTGTGATCCTGGGGTCATGGGATTGAGTCCTAAGTAAGGCTCCCTGCTGAGCAGGGAGCCTGCTTCTCCGCTCCCTCTGCTCCCCACCAATGCTCACACTCTCACAGGTTCTGTCAAATAAATAAATAAATAAATAAATAAAATCTTTTAAAAAGTCAGTCCAAATGGTTTATTGATTGTGTTTCTGCAATTTGCCCTGATTGACATTGGTTAAATATGTGATTAGTATCAACTTGAGACTCAGAATGAGCTTCTAAAGGGCCGGACACTAAGGAATTTACTGTCATTCCGAAGCTCTGGGGTGGGGGAGGGGAAGCAATGTAACTGGAATCAGCACCTGAAGTACAACCACTTGCAGAATGTCTGGTCACAAGGGAAGGCAGGGCCAGGGCCGAGCCTTCTGTCCTGAGAACTCCGATAGGCCGCCCCCAGCTTTGACCTCCCCTGACCTGGCTGTTTCTGGCTGCACGCCCCAAGCTCCCTTGCCAGCTCTTTCTGGTGTGGCTGCTGCTGGCTGCCTGCAGCTCTGCCTTGAGTCAGGCTGGTCCTGGCCCACTAGCACCGTGGTGTCCCCCTGCCCGGGGCCCTGGCTCTGTCTCTCTCAGCATCTTGTCCTCCCTGATTCTCTTGGGAATGAAAAGCAGAGGCATAATAAAAGCCTAAAGGCTTTTTTTTTTTTTTTACAAGTATACACTGGGAGGATTTCTTTTTTAAAATTAATAAAAGTGACTCCATCATAAAGAACACTGTTGCATAAAATTATTCAGTATTCTGTCCTAAGATCCTATATATGTATCTACTATTTTCCCTTATGAAAATCTGCATTTTCTAGGGGCACCTGGGTGGCTCAGTCAGTTAAGCGTCTGACTTCAGCTCAGGTCATGACCCTTGCATCCTGGGATCAAAGCCCCTGTTGAGTTCCCTCCTCAGTGGGGAGCCTGTTTCTCTTTCTCCTTCTGTCTATCACTCTGCCTCTCTCTCTCTCTTTGTCTCTCTCTGTCCAATAAATAAAGGGCCTCTCTGTGTTCTTGCTCTCTCTATCAAATAAATAAATAAATACATAAAATTTTTTTAAAAATTTGCATTTCCCAGAGTTTAAAGCAAGAGTACATGAAATAAAACCCAGTAGGTATAGTCATACTAAATATAAGAGAAAAAAACCCTAAACCCAGAAGGCAATGAACATTTCTAATAAGAGACAAACAAATGGCAGAAACCAGTCTGTGGTTTCTACCACACATGTTAACTTTTTAAGGTTAGTGTAAGGATAGTGTAAGTGGTGATTCTGTGTTAATAATAGCTCAGAAGTTCAGACCTTCATATCTGACTATCAGGCTAGAACTAGCTAGAAGCAAATGTCTGAAAGCACGAACGGATACCAGACACGATGGATTTCCAATTAAGATGTGAGCGAGTGTGCTCAGAACCATCTGGGAATTTAAAAAGCAACGCATGCTGAGTTTCCATATTTGCCTTGGTTTCTCTGACAAATATTTATTTATTTTTCCTGCCTTTTTTTTCCATTTTTTCATAGAATGAAAAGTTCAATTTTTTTTCTTTAAATCGCTGTATTTCTTTTAAGTTTCACTATCTTAGATATCTCATGTAAGGGGAATCATGCAATATTTGTCCTGCAACTGGTTTCTTTTATGTAGCACAACACCCTCCGGGTTCTTCCATGTTGTTGCAAATGGCAGGATTTCTTTCTTTTTTAATGTTGAATAATACTCTATCGTATGTATCTGCCACATTTTTAAAGATTTTTTAAATTAATTAATTTACTTATTTGAGAGAGAGCAAGAGACATCAAGAATGGTGGGGAGAGGGACAGGGAGAAGCAGGCTCCACGCTGAGCAGGGACCCCAATGTGGGGCTTAATCCCAGGACCCAAGGATCATGACCGGAGCAGAAGCAGACTCAACCGACTGAGCTCCCCAGGCGCCCACATTTTCTTTATCCATTCATCCATCAGCAGACATTTAAGTTGTTTCTATACCTTGGCTATTACGAAAAATGCTGTAATGAACATGAAAAGGTAGATATGATTTTAACATCCCAATTTCTATTCTTCTGTATATATACATAAAAGTGGTTGTCAGGGGCTAGGGGAGGGGGAAAGAGGGAGCTGCTATTCAAACAGTATAAAGTTATAGGTATACAAGATGAATAAGTTCTAAAAATCTGCTATGGAACATTGTGCCTACAGTTGATAGTACTTTCCAGACAGGAAAAAAAAGTCTGTCTTGGGACTGTACACTTTAATCAGTCCTGAGGACAGTGTTGTAACTGGTGTTTATAATAACATCTTTTGGTAGCACGTAAGAAAAAGTGGACATGTTCAGGATTTGAACATGTGTATTTATCAAAATTTCTGTTTTATATGGTTAAAACAAAACAAAACAGTACAGCCATATGATTTTCAAGCTGAAAAGAGTAACACTTAGTGACTTTTATTGCTTAGCTTTTTAGAATATTTAATTTGCAGAGGTTTCTGGAGTCACGTTTTCACTGGAAATTTATAATGGAATTTTCTCTAAACAGAACTAACAATACCAATTAGGACATTTGATTAATCAATTACATTGACACAGATGACTGGAGACACTCTCAATTTAAAGTCAAAATCACCTGAATTAACTCACCTCAATTTTGTCACAAAGAGTGAAAAAATAGTCTACCTATTTACAAGAAGGAAACCCTCTGTCTTCTTCAATTACAGAGTCATCTGCTTGTTGGAGTTCATTTAACAGGCACTTACTGAGTGCATCGTATGTATTCCTTTATGAGGAGTAGACAAGCATTAGGTAAAATTGATATACTAATGGGTCATTCCTATGTTCTTTTTCATGTATCTGACGGAAAATAAAGGGTAGAAATAAGCCAAGAATTTCTGCGTCATTTCTGATTTATTGTTATCTATTGATTTAACAGAGATCTATAGACTAAGTTTTATCACTTTGATATAAATAGCAAGTTTCCTATGTGGATATAGAGAGTTTATCACAAAACTACATGCAAAAATAAGAGTGAAAAGGAACTGATAGGTTAATTTCATTCCTAAATGGAGTCAGTAAATCAGTGCAATTAATAAACTGGTATATTAAGATGCATGCTGTCCTGACAAAGCAAATTATAACAGATACATCCTTATATAAATTACAGGAATGGCTTCATAGATCAGCTTAAGTTATTGACTGGTGACAGTAAATGAATAATAATAATAATATCCCTTGATCAACATCAACGATACCCAAACCCAAACTGTCATTTGGTCTACAATTGATGCTACATAACTCCATTGGGATGAATGAATTTCACATTAGCACCACCCTGAGTTCTCTGGGATACTTCTACTGTGGGATACTTCTATTCCAGGTGGGCCCATTGGGATACAGTGTGCTCAAAAAGGAACCACTCACAGGCCTGCATATGGATCTTTGGAAACTACTTTTATAGATACACATGACACAATTTTGTAAAACATAACATAGAATATTTAATAATTTGTTTTATTAACTATTGCCTCCTTAAAGAAACAACAACAACAAAAAGGATAACTGCTTCAAAGTCAGTTTTGGTTGGTAACTCTGTATTTAAATTATTATTAGGAATCAATGTAACATGACATCTTGTCTACTGATGTAGATGTACATTTGATAAGTGGTCTCCTGTGGAGCCTAGGTCAAAACTTGGTGTTCCTGAGTGTATCCTAGGAATCTTACAATGTTGGAATCAGCATTCAGATATACTGACTTATAATTTTTGTCAACTAACTGTCAAGTTATCTGGAAAAGAAATTTGAGGCTTTTTGACATTCTTTATTTTCTAAGGATGATCTTGGTTGGGCCTATGGAAATTCCCTCTTTCACCTCCAAGAGGAAGTGGAATGGCTTCAGGAAAAAGTCATTAAGGTCTTCGTTTTTCCCAAGTTATCCATTCTAACCCTAGCTCTTTCCCTTAGGAGCCATATAAATGTGTCCTTAATTGGCAACAGAGAAGAGCTGCTAGCTACTTGCCAGAGATACATTCTTGAACTCTTTGTTACTCAAGTATCTATTAAAAGCTCAACTAAGAAAAATAATATCCATGGATGATTTTGAAAAGATACACATTTCATTTATTCCTTTATATTTTGTTCCCTCTGTATTCCCAACATTTCTGTCAGACAAGTAGTAGGTATTTCACAATATTTGCTAATATATTAACAGAATATATTGTTTTATCCTCTCCGAAATTATTTCTCAATTGTATTTTGTACGATGCCCTGGGATTATACTGAGAATGTCTCTTATCAGTCCTCCTGTGGAACTCACATTATCAGAATACACACTCTCTACTTTATGAAAGACCTTAGCACATTTATTTTTCTGGTCCTAGTATAACAAATAGTCTTGTTCATCTTGAGAATTTGGTTTGCTTTATTTTACACATATCATGAATTCTGTTACCAATCAGATTCCCTTTTCCCAATTCCCTGCCATTAAGAAAAATCTGTAGCTCAAAATGCCACATGATTGCATTTTTCAGTTAATTCATTTCTATTTCTATTTTCTGCCCCCACATTTGTTTTTCCTTTTCCACCCTCATATAATTTGTAGTTTATGATTTGTAGGCACATTTGATTATTAGTTTATTATATATTTTACATATACTTTACAATAAAATAGGGTATCAGCAAATAAAATATTTAATCCATCAATTAAATTAAAGATTAAATTTATTGTATAGGAGAATTTGACAGTCATAATCTCTGGTTTTAAAAGTCACTGAGACAAGACAATCTTGTGGAGTATACTTGCTGATTGTTCTACCAAAAACCTACTGCATTCTTCTGGAAAAAAGCAACGCTATCTTCTGGAAACTGTTTCTCTTTCCACAGCAATCATGCTGTCCTCTCACCAACTCTGCCTCCTAGAAAGTGTTGGGTGTTCCAGGGATGGGCTACTACACCAAGCCGTTCTACTCAGGCAACTCTTCAGTTGTTTCTTGGGGACAGGGATGTATTACATGGTACAGGCCTGTACCATGATGGCATTGAGAGAAAACTTGGGTGCTGAGAGTGATCACATTTCCTGCCTCACAGAGAAAGCCTAGCTCAGTGTGAGAAAAATTTGGCATAAAGCAGAGACAGCAAGTGAGAAAGAGAAAGAAAATAAGTGAGAGATAGGAGAGAGCTGGCAACATTCAAATTCCTGGTTCTATCCTTTCCTGATACCCAACTGATTCCTGGTTCTATCTTGTCCTGAGACCCAACTGAATCTTTGCTTTTCATGTGGTTTGGATGTTCACTCCTTCTTTACAGTTTGTAAGATAACTAGTTCTTTTTTTCTATGTTGGTTCAAAGTGGGTTTCTCTCACTTTCAAGCAAGAGTCCTTGCTGATATATGTTGTTTCCAAGTTTTGTTGTGTGGAATTTGGAGGACCAACCTGATTGCAGAGAAAAGCTTTGGCCCTAATCCTAGTGAGCCCCACAGCTTACCTTTGCACGAAGATGTGACTTAATCTTCATTTTGCAAAGGGTATAGTTGGCTATAATTTTCTTTTCTTTCTTTTTCTTTTTCTTTTTTTCTCTTTCCTCTAATTTTTGTTTAAAAGAAATCCAGCAATACCTCTTCTAGATCTGGTGTAAAAAAAAAAAAATTGTGTTTTCTTCTGCAAGATACCAGTATTGCGGGTACTTGCCCGCAAACTCCAACTCCAACTGTTTGCTCTTCAGATTAAGTTCAAAATTTGGACTTAAACAATGGTTCCTACAGATGTAGGGACATAATAACTAGCATTTTCCAGATTGTTCTACTTCTGTCTCTATATCAAATCAACAGAATTGTACATTCGGGGTCGGTAAAGTGGAAAGAAGATGGACTTTACATCAGGCAGATCTGGCTCCATGTCTTAGGTTTACAACTTGGCCCAGTTCCCCAGGCTCTCTCAAGCCCCCCTTAGGTAACTTAGGGAAGATCATTAGCATATACCCCATAATGCTATTAGAGAAAACACATGTAAAGCCCCAAAGCAGTGTCAAGATACAATAAGTGGGAGTTGGAAGGCCATTTCTAGTGCTGGAAATACAATAGACCTTTATAAAGATTGTATCTTCCAGCCTGACTGAGACTAACGATAGTCTCAGTCAAGCCTGAAGTAGGTTTGAAGTTTTATCTTATTTAGTCAGTGAAATCAGCATAGCCTCCAGGAGTGACGCCAGGTATCAACAGCTAAAATCTACAAGCATCTTTAGAAAATAATTTTTCACAATACCTTCCATGTATTTGAAGAATACATTATAATGCTGTTTAGAAGCAAAAAGGATCGCCACTCCATTCTACCAACAAAGAGGTTTAAAGTCACAAAAATAAATTTTCCTAGTCCACTGTAAATTAAAAAAAAAAACATATTTTAAAATGGACTTAGTTAACTTAAATTTAAATGCTATCAATTTTCATACTCTTTGCAGTGAAAACAAAACAAAGAAAGGTCCCAGGAATTTCTGCTTGAACCAGTACAGCAAGGAGAGAGACAGCCTCTTTTTCTAGTCTCTGGTCTATTTCACAACCTTGACAGTTAGGGGATTGTTTATCTTGTGAAATGCCTTTTATACAATCTGTTCTGGAAGGCATTTTGTTTAGGTTCTAATATTGTTCCAGCTTTCACAAATTCCCTTCTTTCTCTTTTCTTCCTTGGTTGCTTTCATTGTTTCTTTCTCTTTACACCCTCTCTCACATCAAACACGAAAAACTGGCTGTTCTCTGTCTTTGCAGCCCTTCCTCCCCCTTCCCACCACCTCCGTGTCTCCCCTGCTTCCACCCCTGAAGTTGGCTACAAAGAACAGTAGATTGAGTAAACATCTATCTATAAATTAAAGGGAGTTTCCTCTTAAATTATATATATTGGTCGATATTTTATTCAAAGTACCTTATATAAAGAAAGTTTTAAATGATTCTATGAATTTTCAGCAATAACCTAATGGGTTTTGATCATACAGCACAATGTATATGCATCAGAAATAGACACTAGCCTGTTAATTTAGTCAGTCCCCCAAATGTCAGGATGACAGGTAATTCTAGCTAGTTTGTTGATTGCAATTCTAACTGTCAAGCAGAGAGGTGCTCCCTTTTACTGGGATCTGCAGCCATGGGGATAATGGAGCCTTGAGTGGCCAGGGGCCATCTTTCCTGCACTTAGAAAGAGCCTAAGAACAAGGACAACAGAGGAAAGAACAGCC
Organism: Taxidea taxus jeffersonii; assembly: GCA_003697995.1. Classification (NCBI taxonomy): domain Eukaryota; kingdom Metazoa; phylum Chordata; class Mammalia; order Carnivora; family Mustelidae; genus Taxidea; species Taxidea taxus. Next base: position 37,278 of record ML105837.1, read on the forward strand.
AGAGATGGAGAAAAGAGAGAAAAGAGCCTGCCAATGTGGTCTTCTGACACTGTTCACAGCTGTCTTGCAATGACCTGTCCAGTTATTTAAAACAATAAAGAAATTCCTTCTTTTTTTTTTTTTGTTTTGCCTTGTTAAGATCAATGTCTAGCCTAACTTTGAGAAAGTTCCAACATGCCCATTGCTTTTTAATTTAAATGCCGTATCACCTAGCCATATTTGTTCTAAGACAGAATATGATTTTTATTTATTTTTACATCTCCAACCCCAAACCTTCCCTGGATGGGAAGCTTACCAGTTTGCTAATAGCAGAACTGGTATATTTGGTCTATCACATGGAGGAGAGAGAGATTACTATTAAAAAAAAAAAAGGAAAAAAGTAAAGGGCTCTGTATATGCTAAAAAGGTTGTAACTATTACTGTACTTTGAGGAGACTTACGACAATGTTAAGCAGGTTGTTTGAGATAAACCAGTCAGAAACAAAAAAGAAAGAAAAAAGAATGAGGAGGACTAGACTCCAATCAATATTTTTATATAATAATTTCTATATTTCTCTATAAAAGTGTTTCAAATAAAATTTTGCTTTTCTCAGAAAAAAAAAACCAAACACCTCAATGAACCTAGGTATCTGGATTTATTTTCTAGGGTTTTTTTTTTTTTTCATTCTTTATTTCCAATAGCGTTTTGTCCTTTCCAACTTGAGAACACCTAGGAATAATTAAGAAGACATAAAGCCATGATTATACTTGATCAAACACCAGGAATCCTGCTGTTGCCATGTACTAACTTATAGTGTCTTAAGCATTATTTTGTTCAAGGACCCTTGAATAAAGGAGCAATAAATGCAAAGACCAAAGAGTTCATGTTAATTTTCTATTACTTAAAAACCTCTTTTATCTGGACTTAGCTTTGCATATGTCACACCTGGTGGCTAGTCCCTCGTACAGAAAGGAGAGCCAAGTCACCACATTACACAGCTGTTGTACAAGATTTGGTCCTAACCTTGCCAAGTAGTTGTGACTATGCAACTTGCACTCCTGGGAAAATTAGGTTTGTCATTCTTTCTCAGCTAACTTACCCATGTAGTTTTGCCATTATAACTTGAATTTTCCAAACCTAAAAATACCTTTAAAAATAGAAGCATCTCAGGATCCTAATTCTGTCCAATGAGTCACTTTTTATTTCTGCCAAAGACCCTTTAGGGAATTAGCCTAGGGTTTAATTCCTGCAAGAGTCACGGATGTCTCTCCTAATGGGTTATGCAGAAGGGTGTGGAATCTGTGGTTTAGGAATGAAAAGCAAAAGAACACCTGCTATTAAAATCCTCCCCCAACCACCTAATATTTTAGCATCAAGGGGACAGTCTCATGAATGAATATAGAACATTTATTAAATAAATTCCAGCAAATCACTCTTCTCTGAACCTTAATTTCTCTTTTATAGAAATGACAATTCTTCTTTTTTAAAAAAGATTTTATGTATGTGGGTATGTATGTATTTATTTATAGAGTGTGAGTGAGGGTGGGGAGGGGAAGAGGAAGAGAATCTTAAGCAAACTCCCTCTTGAGCTGGGATCCTGACATACACCCAGCTTGATCTCATGACCCTGAGATCATGACCTGAGCTGAAGTCAGGAGTTAGATGCTTAACTGACTGAACCACCCGTGGGCCCCTAAGATTTTCTTTTTTAAATAGTCTCCTATTGGGGCTCGTGGGGCTCAAACTCACAACCCTGAGATCAAGAGTCACAAGCTCCAGTGACTGAGCCAGCCAGGTGTCCCAGACAGGACAGTTCACTTTCTGAGCACATTTGTTGTGAAGAATAAATGAAGATTCAATACGTAAATGTAGCAATGTTTAGAAATTAATGCTCACCAAACATGCCCGTACATTATCTGGTCCTACTTGCCTGTCCAGTCTTACCTTCCACTATTATCTGCTCTCATCCCTCCAAACGCTATACTTAACCCTAAATCTGTCTGATCTCTCTTGCTTCTGTTTTTTTTTTTTT
>ML105837.1:39689-52207 GCA_003697995.1 Taxidea taxus jeffersonii
GAAGATCCGGGACTGGTACCAGAAGCAGGGGCCCGGGCCCGCGCGAGACTACAGCCACTACTTCAAGACCATCGAGGAGCTGCGGGACAAGATTCTTGGCGCCACCATCGAGAACTCCAAGGTTGTCCTGCAGATTGACAATGCCCGTCTGGCTGCGGATGACTTCCGAACCAAGTTTGAGACAAAGCAGGCCCTGCGCATGAGTGTGGAGGCCGACATCAACGGCCTGCGGTGGGTGCTGGACGAGCTGACCCTGGCCAGGACCGACCTGGAGATGCAGATCGAGGGCCTGAAGGAGGAGCTGGCCTACCTGAAGAAGAACCATGAGGAGGAAATCAGTGCCCTGAGGGGCCAGGTGGGGGGCCAGGTCAGTGTGGAGGTGGATTCCACTCCAGGCATTGACCTTGCCAAGATCCTGAGTGACATGAGAAGCCAGTATGAGGTCATGGCTGGGAAGAACCGAAAAGATGCTGAAGCTTGGTTCACCAGCGGGACCGAGGAGCTGAATCGGGAGGTGGCCGGCCACACAGAGCAGCTGCAGATAAGCAAGTCGGAGGTCACTGACCTGCGGCACACCCTCCAAGGTCTGGAGATTGAGCTGCAGTCTCAGCTAAGCATGAAAGCTGCTCTGGAAGACATGCTGGTGGAAAGAGGCCCACTTTGGAGTCCAGCTGGCCCAGATCCAGACTCTGATCAGCAGCATGGAGGCCCAGCTGAGTGAGGTGCATGCAGACACTGAGCCCTGGAACCAGGAGTACCAGCAGCTCATGGACATCAAGTGGCGGCTGGAGCAGGAGATTGCCACCTTCCGCAGCCTGCTGTAGGGCCAGGACGCCCACTACAACAACCTGCCCACCCCCAAGGCACTCTGAGTCCAGCAGCCTCCTGGCTTCCCTCTCTCCTGCAGAGGGGACCCCTGGGTGGGGCCATGGGAGGGGACGGAACCTACCCCTGGCTCTTCTTCCTGACCTGCCAGTAAAGTTTTATGGCTTGAGGAAAAAAAGAAGAAATTAAAACAAAAATAAAAAATGGATATTACGGGGTACCTAGGTGTTAAAGTAGGTTAAGTGTCTGACTCTTGGTTTTGGCTTGGGCTGTGATCTCAGGATCATGAGACAATAAGTATTATGCAGTATTCTTCATAATAGCACAGATTATCAAGCATCCCTGATGCCTGGCTTCCAAAAAATTCTGATACCATCCACTATCCTGGAGCAAACCAAAAATTGTCATTGCATATTTTCTTAATTTGAGGGGACTTCTTTTAAAAATTAAATTGTAGATTCTGATATGCCTCGTTTTATTAGTTATTAAGATGTCTTTGTTGATGACGCCTTCACAGTATTTTGGTCCAAATTTTACATATAAGCAAATACTATTCCTTCTATCCCAGCCATTTTCTCTTTCCCCCAACCCCTGCCAAAATCCAGCTAATCCCCATTCATCCTTCAGGTTCCAGTTCATATCCTACTTTCTTAATCTCCCCAAACTGGTTTTATGTATTTGATTACAGAGCTTCTTGTATCATGTGGTACGGTTAGAAGTGAGTTGAACGGTTCACTATTCAGGGCCAGGGTCCCCAGTGAGAAAACAGGGAGTCAGGACAGCTAAGAGAGAACAGCGCTGACATCCTGTTTTGCATCTTAGACATAAGCACACTAGCATTCTGCTTTGCAGCCTTTGCAGAAATGACTTCTGCAAAATGTCCTAAAATAAGACAATTAACCACAAAACATCTGTTACTATCACAGGCAAGGGGCAGTTAAGACATAAGCCCCCAGATGTCAGCAAAAAAGACCATCAGCTTGATGACATTAACCTAATAGGTAGACAGATACATGACCAAAGCCCTGATGGGCATGACGAGCACACTCTGATCGCTTAAGATAGTCCCACCAAAAGAGTGCATGAAAAGGTCTAACCTTAGAAACTCCAGGGGCAACGCTCTTGGGTCCCCTCCCTCTCCGGGAGCTTCATAGTGTTGCTCCATAAACTTTGCTTGCTGCCCACCACTCTTCATCTGGTCTGCCTCTTCATTCTTTGAAGGGCGTGACCAGAAACCATGGGCACTAAAGGCAGAGAATTCCCGCAATGGTACTTGGTTTTTGTATTTGTCATCTTCCCTAGAAAGGTTTTGCAAATATCAAACCTGGTAATATGTGAAAGATACTTCAACAGTTTTCAATTTGGATGATTATAGGTCTAAAGTGTCACTAAAAGAAATGAAAGAATATGGCCTGTAAAGTTTAATGTTGAGTTTTTCATAAATGATGTCCCATGACCTCCATTCTTGTGTAATGATCTGAACCCAGATGAACAATTTAACTTGAAAATAAGGAATGTAACTGAATAGATGCCATATTTACTATGTTAGGGATGTGTCTTTCTAGATTAGAAAGGGAACACTTTTGTATAGGGTCTTGAAAACTGAAAATGTCTACCTTATCTGTTTAAAACAATGTCTGAGAAGATAATAATTCTATTTAGTCAATTGGGCTAAATTTATTTGATCAGCATGTGCATGAAAGTGTGTTGGGGGCCAACAGACACATGAAAAAATGCTCAACATCACTCGGCAGCAGGGAAATACAAATCAAAACCACAATGAGACACCACCTCATAACCTGTCGAAATGTCTCAAATGAACAAGTCAGGAAATGACAAATGTTGGCGAGGATTCAGAGAAAGGATAACCCTCTTATACTGTCGGTAGGAATGGAAGCTGGTGCAGCCACTCTGGAAAACAGTATGGAGCTTCCTCAGAAAACCAAAAATAGAGCTACCCTATAACACAGCAATTGCATTACTGGGTATTTACCCTAAAGATACAAATGTGGTGATCCCCTCACACCAATGTTTATAGCGGCGATATCCACAATAGCCAAACTATGGAAAGAGCTCAGATGTCCATCAACAGATGAATGGATAAAGGAGATGTGGTATATATATATTCACCATTAGAAAGGGAAATCTTGGGACGCCTGGGTGGCTCAGTTGGTTAAGCGGCTGCCTTCGGCTCAGGTCATGATCCCAGCGTCCTGGGATCGAGTCCCACATTGGGCTCCTTGCTCGGCGGGGAGCCTGCTTCTCCCTCTGCCTCTGCCTGCCACTCTGTCTGCCTGTGCTCGCTCTCTCTCTCTCTCTCTAACAAATAAATAAATTTTAAAAAATCTTTTAAAAAAAGAAAGGGAAATCTTGCCATTTGCAATGATGTGGATGGAACTAGAGGGTATTATACTGAGAGAAATAAGTCAGAGAAAGAATTATATGATCTCATTCACATGTGGAATTTAAGAAACAAAACAGGATCTTAGGGGAAAGGAGGGGAAAATAAAACAAGATGAAATCGAAGAGGGACACAAATCACGAGACTCTTTTAAAAAAATTTTTTAAATATTTTTTTTTACTTATTTGACAGAGAGAGAGAGATCACAAGTAGGCAGAGAGGCAGGCAGAGAGAAAGGGGGAAGCGGGCTCGCTGCTGAGCAGAGAGCCTGATGTGGGGCTCGATCCTAGGACCCTGGGATCGTGATCCAAGCTGAAGGCAGAGAACCCACTGAGCCGCCCAGGTGCCCCTCAACACTCTTAATCATAGAAAACAAACAGGGTTGCTGGAGGGGAGGTGGGGGAGGATGGGGTAATTGGGTGATGGACATTAAGGATGGCACTTGATGTAATGAGCACTGGGTATTATATAAGACTGATGAATCACTGACCTCTGCCTCTGAAACTCATAATACACTATATGTTAATTAATTGATTTTTTTTTTTTTAAGTGTGTTAGGGGAGAGATGGGGAAACCAAGAAGGTTTTCACTGTGATTCAGAAGGTTTAATGACCCCTGTGGGGAAGGCCTTGCACCTGATGTGTTAAAGGGTAGATGTAAGATTGAAAATGGCCCAGAGAATTCCACTATTTTTTTGTCCTTTTTCTCCTGGGACTCCAACTATATTTGCAGGACTTAAATATATTTTGTTTGCACTTGACTGTTAATTTTCTGTAAATTAACCTTCTGTATGAATATGGAAGAAAAAACAATCGGGTTTTCCTTTATGCTCCAACTTTACACCTTGGAAATACTTTTTTTTTTTAATTTTACATATTTATTTGACAGACAGAGATCATAAGTAGGCAGAGAAGCAGGCAGAGAGAGAGAGGAAGGAAAGCAGGCTCCCCGCTGAGCAGAGAGCCCTATTAGGGCTCGATCCCAGGATCTGGGATCATGACCTGAGCCGAAGGCAGAGGCTTTAACTCACTGAGCCACCCAGGTGCCCCGGAAATACTTATTTTTACCTCTTCTTATACAATGGAAGAGGAAAATGGCTTTACTAATACGCGAATATAGCTTGAATATCCTTGGCGCCTGCTTTCTCACAATACAGGTGAAAAGGCCCAGAGAGGTAAAGGGGCCCCTCCAAGACTTGGTGGAGGCAGGTTTAGCATCCAGGTGTCCTGGGATCTTTCCCCAGCCCCTCACTTTGGCTTTTGTCTTTCATCACTTGATCTGATCAACTCATGGAACATTATGTCATCTGGGAACCTGCTTCTAGCTCATCATTCCCAAGACTATGTGACCTGACAGTATTTATACAGCTTCTCAGGAGCAGGAAGAATAAATATGATTTATATTTGATCTTTGAAAAGGATTTCACTTTAAAAAATAAACTAAGAGTAATTTGGGGCTAGTATGTGGTCAATATGAGTAACTCTATTTTCAACTTTTTCCGAAAAGTGCTAAGAAATGGCTATAAAACAAAAAGTTGCTGTTGATGGTGGCTTCAAAACAAATCTCTAAAGTCCCTTTCAAAAGAGGAGTTCCAACAAGTTTAGATCAATATCTGATTTTTTTCTATAAGTGAAGAGATCTCATTTTGCTATATAAGTTCTGTAATGTGTTCAGAGCATTATGCTTTATCAGCAAATATGATCTAAATTTTCACAGGATGGTCTGATTTTATTGAGTTTTAGTTATGCTACAAAGTGACATTTTGAATAGTGGAATGTTTCAGTTGTTTCTACAATAAACAAAAGAATCAAGAGCATTCTGCATTAGAAAATGAATTTAAGATTACTCTTACGATCTTAAGTCTAAGCTTAAAGAGATCATAAACTCTTCCACTAAAGGACCAATTCCAGAATACCTTTCCCCCCCCTCCAAATTTTTGTTTGGATAGACGGAAAGCGTATATTCTAAGAGTCTAAAGATTCAAAATGCTAGTGCTGGATGACAATGTGACCCAGCCCACCTACAACCATCACAGACAACATAGCACTGTGCAGTTTGGATCTCCTGGTCCTTCATGAGGCGATGACAGAAACAGACTTTGCTCTCCTCATTTGCCTGTATTTCTGTATAATTCATAGCATAATGGCAAGCAAATCCAATACTAACCAATGTGCTTGTGATTATCATGGACCAATGTTCTTGGTAGTATGAGAAATATAATGTGGGCATCTTCAGGAGCATGGAAGACAACAAAAAACTTTTGCTTAGGTCGTTTTTGTATACATATGTACTTGTTGAAGGTCAGACATACATGAAGGGCAAGTCCAACCACTTTTGAAGAAATGAATCCCAACTTTGAGCTCAGCAAAGGACTAACAATCTGATCTCATCTAATCAGCCTGTCATGTTAAATACAGTTTTCTTTTGATGTTTAGTTATTGTATTTTCCTAATTGATCTATGTATACTTTAGAAAGTATTACACTGTTCAAATGATAGATATATAACTCATGTTTGTTTAATACGGTGTGTGGCATCATTTACAGAATTTGGCAAAGGCTTTGTTTAGGGATTCTATGATAACATTAGGTCTATGGAAAAACCAGAATAAATTTTCAACATTGCAATGTAATGTGTTTTTTTAATGGAATATTCTTTGCTATGAACATAGGGTCTACTTATATCTTAAATTACCTATAATTACTATGTTCAGAATAACTGATCACATAGTCAAATCAATGGTTGGCAATAGTAAAAGCAATCTGGAAACAAAATTGTCTGTGTTCCAAAAGGCAATGTTGGAGTGCCTTTGGTTTCAAACAATAGAAGATATTTGCAATACCAAAAAAAAAAAAAAAAAAAAGAAAGAAAGAAAGAAACCAAGAAACCAAAGGTCAACCATAGTAAAAGTCATAGCAAAAGCTTAACCAGAAGCAGGATTCCAGTTAGAATGAGAATATGATAATGCACAGTTACAGAATTTGCTTCCACGTGATGATTCTGAGTCCAAAGCAATATAAAACATTGAGGAAGTTTGGTTGCCAATGGCCAAGTTTGCTGGCTATGTATACCACCTTGGGAAAGAGCAGCAGCAGGTGTCGGAAAGGCAAGAGGAAGAGAAACTGGTTTTGAATCTTAAGTTGGATTCTGTTCTTTCTAAGTGGCAGAAATGAGTACACATTGAAGGTATATTAACAGTATCAAAGGTAGACTTTTAACAATTGTTAATCTTTTTTTTTTTTTTTTAAGATTTATTTACTTGAGAGAGAGAGACCACACCGGGGAGATGGAGAAGCCAAGGGAGAGGAAGAGAGAGTCCCAAACAGATTCCACACTGAGCATGGAGCCTGACACATGCGGGCTTGATCTCACAACCCTGACATCACCACTTGAGCGGAAACCAAGAGCCACTCAACCAACTGAGGCACCCGGGAACCCCTTAGGATTATTAATCTTTATACAATATTTAGCCTTTTTACAACCTAAATTTAAATTGTACGTTAATATAACCCCCTACACTGTTAAAATTATCTCTCAAGGAGTGCCTGGGTGACTCAGTGGGTTAAAGCCTCTGCCTTCGGCTCAGGTCATGATCTCAGGGTCCTAGGATCGAGCCCCGAATCGGGCTCTCTGCTCAGCAGGGATCCTGCTTCCTCCTCTCTCTCTGCCTGCCTCTCTGCCTACTTGTGACCTCTGTCTGTCAAACAAATAAATAAAATCCTAAAAAAAAATTATCTCTCGAACAAGCATTCATCAATGATGAATGAAAAGTGTACTTGAGGACAAGTATTCTGTATTCCCAGCCCCTAGTGCAGAGTTTACCAGTCACACAGAGGGTGTTGAACAATTGCTTTTGTGTTTCAAGTCTCAAACCCTGTGTTCCAAATGTATAAGGCACTGCATTTCTCCCTGAAACAGTATTTTCATGTCTGTGTAAGAGTAATGAAGAAGTAAGGAACATTTTGCTTTTATTTTCCTGTTTTTTCTATCCAACTATTTCCATGAATGTCTTAGGAAACCCTCTCTCATATGCAAACAATGTGTGAGATTATTCCCTTATAGCCCAAGGCAGGAAGCATGTTTTATTAATCTCTGCATTCCCAGGGTCTGGCATGTTATAAGGACCTGGCACATAGTAGGGGTTCAGTTAATTTCGGTTGGATGAATGAATAAGTGAATGAGACTGAGCCATATGTAGTGTTAAATCTCATTAAACTGGCATTTGACCCTAAGAATAGCAGGTGTTGAGTGACAAGCATGTGTCTCACTCCGCTTTAGTGCTGAGGACACAGGTGCATACACCAGCCACACCTAGTCTGAAGTAGAAAGATAGGCAAACACATCTAATATAATGCCACGGTCTAAGCACCGTAAGTAAAATATGAAAGAAAAGCTATGGAGGCACAGGGACAGAGGTGAAGTTTTTCATATAAGTGGTACTTGTGTTGGGACTGGAAAATAAGAAAAAGTGCAGTTTTGATTAAAGTTAACCAAGAAGTCTTTGGAATAATGTGTTTAACGCAATCAAGACTAGCCATTAAAAAAAAAAGGAGACATAGGTAAGACGAAGTTTCCAAAGAAATGCATGAATAAGTGCATGGATAAGTATGTTGCAATGTCTCTCAAGTTAAAGTTGTATCGTTCCTTCAATAAGAAGTAAGTATTTCAAGCAACAAAATACTTTAAGGATGAACCTGACAGCAGCAGGTCACTGTTTTGCCATAGCCCCTGTTGTTAAAAACACAGGGAAGGAGAAGAAGAGCATTCTGGGTAGAGAAATAGCACACCCAAAGGCACTCAGGTGTTGAGGGGATGGGAGTTTAGTGGGATTAGAGTATTGTCCAGAAACAGTGGCTATTTTAATCTGCTTCAGCTGCCTTAACAAAGTACCATAGACTGGAGGCTTAAATAACAGAAATTTATTTCTCCCAGTTCCGGAGTCTGGGAAGTCCAAGATCAAGGTGCCAGCTGGTTCATTTTCTGGTCAAGGCTCTGTTTCTGGCTTGCTGACAGCAGCCTTGTCACTGTGTCCTCACATGGCCTTTCCTAGGTGCACACTTAGGTTTACGGGGGAGCAAGGGCTCTGGTGTCTCTTCTTATAAGTCTATTAATCCCATCAAGAGGGCCCCAACCTCATGACCTCTTGTAACTCTAATTATGTCTCAAAGGCTTTGTCTCCAAATACCATCACTCTGGGGGATAGAGCCCAAAGTATGAATCTGGGGGGACACAATTCAGTTCATAGAAGTGGCTGAGAAGAGACTAGATGTGGAGAGCCAGGCCCGCTAATAAAGGACAGTCTGTACCCCGTGCCAGAGTTTGGGACACTTCCAATGTCAATAAGGAGCCGGTAACATTTTTAAGAAGGGAAGCGACACGATCCAAGTATTTTTCAAACGTACCTTTGACAAGCAGCATCTTCTGGCTCCTGGTTCTGCTGCCTTTAGCGACTCCTTCAGTGGCCGGCTGCCAGGAGTCAGGACCTACACCTAGTAGGACACAAGATGATTGAAGAATTACCTTATTCATGATGTATCATTGGGCAACTATTGCTGAACAGGTTGTGATCTTTTGTGATCATCTTTTTTACCTATTTTTTTTTATCCAAGTAAGAAATTTGAATCAAAAGTGTCTGGTGGGGGTTCCATGAAACTTCAAAGCATTTCTTCATGTCGGTGGTTTATTGTCTCATCTTGTGACGAATTAGATTCCTTCTCCTCTCCTTGTGGTGTGGCTTTAATTTCAGGCAAATCCTGCAGGCCGTCACTGAAAGTCTCATGTCCTTGTTTCATTATTCTCTTCATTTTTTACATTTCCTTGCTTTGGACTTTAATTTGGAAGTCTTCACATTATTCCCTAAGGACATTTATTACTGAGCAGCCTCTACTATTTCACTCATGCCAACCATCTTTAAGCTGAAAAAGATCCTTGAAAAAATAATTTCAAACATGGTTAAGTGAAAACAACAATAAGAAGAAAATTAAAATAGGGGCGCCTGGGTGGCTCAGTGGGTTACTGCCTTTGGCTCAGGTCGTGATCCCAGGGTCCTGGGATGGAGCCCCCCCCCACCCCCCTGCATCGGGCTCTCTGCTCCGCAGGGAGCCTGCCTCCCTTTCTCTCTGTGCCTGCCTCTCTGCATACTTGTGATTTCTATCTGTCAAATAAATAAAATCTTTAAAAAAGAAAAAGAAAATTAAAATAAAAAACAGAATGAATGATAATGCTTCCTGTAAAGAAGCAGTGTTTTGCTAATTGGTGTTAAGATTTTTGTTCCTTTTTTTTTCTAAGTCATTTAGCTTACGAACAAGATTTTTAAAGGTTTCAAACATAAAGGCAAGAAGAAAAAAAAAAAGAAAAAGGCACAGCAATTCTTTCCAAGTGAAAAGCCCAAAGGGACCACAAGCTTTAGTGATGTCCTAGATTTCAGGGACAGTCTGCACTGAAATGATTATTTGTTTCTTTTTGAGTTGTCACATTTTTTTTTTTTTAGGTCATTGGTGGTAGGCAAAGTCATTAATACTACTATTTTTTTTTTTAGCTCAATAGGTCTAAAGCACTAAATACAAATTTCAAATACAAACACATAATTTGAGACTGTGATACTTTTCTGTTTATTTCTAGAATGGAACTGTCAGAACAGTAAGCTGTCACATTTCCATAAACTGCTATAGTTTTATTATTCCGGACTGAAGATTTTCTTCCCTGTAGCTGCGACCAAGCCAGGTCCCTGACTTAAGCACCTGTTTGAATTCAATATATTGGCCGCTCTTAGACATTTTCCATCTGAATTTGGAAGGAAGCAGACGGTAACTTTTCATTCTGATTCAAGTTGCTATTCCAACTGCCCTGGGATGTTTATATGCATTTAGCAAATTCCAAAGCTGGCCCCCTTTGAAGAGTTTGTCCTGGTTGGAGGAAGAGTTTGTCCTGGGTGGTCCCCCCGAGAGCTGGGTTTCACGGCATCTTGGTCTATTGACTGCTTCAGTAAGCGTTTCAAGACGCAGCAGGAAGACTGTGGATACAGGAAGTCTCTAACTAGTTGAACTTTTATGCTGTCTTTGACCTACTTGCAAAATTTGGGGGCATCTTTATTCCACCTAATGAAGGAGACAAAGGAATCCCTTTCTCAGAAGCTGGGACCATGCGGGGGGTGGGGTGGGGTGGTGGAATGACCTCTTGTTTGGTGCCAGAGAGTCTAAGATTCATACCCACCTTCTAATTGGGAAACTCTATGTATTGCCTACACATCCTTCTTCAAGTTCCTTGATTTGATGCCATGGGAGTTATTTTATAATTCTGTACATGATCAGTAACAGGCATACAAATTCTGTCCTATCTGGTATGAATTTTATTGACCTCTGTCTCTCTCTGCCTCTTGTGGGGCGGACAACAATTTTGCTTCCATTAACAATTCACTTCAAGCTTTCTTTATTCCATAAAATGTGTGCTTCTTGACTTCTTTGTTTTTATTATTTTGTTTATTTATTTGACAGAGAGAGAGAGAGAGAGCACGCACAAGCAGGGGGAGCAGCAGAGAGAGAGGGAGAAGCAGGTTTCCTGCTGAGCAGGGACCCCCCCCCCCAACTAGGGGCTCGATCCCAGGACCCTGGGATCATGACCTGAGCTGAAGGCAGATGCCCAGGCGCCCCTTGACTTCTTTTTTGAACCAGCTGTACTGTCTGCCTGGTTCTCCCATCAAATGAGTTTAACGAAATTTTTAGTGAATGTCCATTTTTCTCAATCTGTATGAAAGTCACATTTTTTTTTTTTTTTGCAAGTAGCTTTTTAAAACTCAAATTCCTCATTTGGAGAATGAGCATAATAATACCTCCTTCATGTTCCTTCCGGAGTTTTTGGAATTCACTGAATTATAATTACCTAGGTTGAAATAATACCTAAGAGCTGAAAATGTGTGTTATCTCCTTTTGCATTCCTAGTATCTGGGAAAGAGAATCTGTACCAAAGTGCTCTTTAATGTAAAATACGAGACTAATAGGAGGTATTTTGTTCTTAGCAGACATTATCAGCAGTGCAAGAGCCGGCAACCTCTGACCTCATTTTGGAAGTGGCCAGAGTTCACCTTAGGTGGCGTCCAGAGTCAGAGGTAGAGCGCTTATGTGCTGGGCAAATGGGGACGTGGTGGTTTCCGATTCCAGTGAAGAGGCATTAAAGGCGACTTTCTGGGCCCTTTGCCACTAGGGGTTCAGAGGTCAAAAGTGCATTCTCCACCGAAACATCCGCTGGTCTAAGACACAGCTGGTCCAGACACAATTACTTGCCACCTCTCCTGGCCTTTGGCTGTGCTGGCTGAGGTGGGTGGATACAGAACAGGACTTCCAGAATACAAAATCCCACAGTAAATGTAAAGATTTGTCAAAATACTTAACGATTGCCAACACTTATTGGCTAGCTCTGTATCCTACTTTTTTTTTTCACTCAACTTAACTTATTCCAGTTCCAAAATAGGACATATAAAACTTTCGAGTAGGAAGCTGAAGCTCAAAATGAAGGTCCCTACAGAAATGTTCTGTACCGGTTTTTAACAGTCCTGGCATTCTTAGCTTCCATTTTCCACTCTTTTTCTCTGACCTCAAAATGAACAGGTCCACTGAACCCCTTGCTTATGAAACATTACTAATATGGAGGTTCCCAGGAAGGCAACTTGCATTCACCCAGTGAGAATCTGAAGATGTCTTTTCAGATACGGTCACAGGCTGCACAAGGGCTCGTGAAGAGATCATGTCCTGTCCCTGGCATCTGGAACCATTATTTTATGGAGAAACATGTCTTTATAAAGTGATTGAGTACAAGAGCTTAACAAGCGGAGATTGTATTAACCTGGTGGGCCCTGGATACAATCACAAGTATCATTCTGAAAGAGAGAATTCAAGTATCTTCTATCCACCTATTTCATAATAGCTTTGTGTTTTCTGTTGGTTACATGATTATTTTATGTTAAGTGTTATGAAACAACTAGAAAATCGATCTTTTCCTCCAGACAGTATTTCGACAGCAATTATTGGTATATAGTGTCATTCTTCGACAAGTCTGGTATTTCCAAAGAGGTACAGAGATGATTACATGATCAGACTCTTTTCTTTTCTTTCCTTTTTAAACATTTTTACTTATTTACTAGTCAGAGAGAAAGAGAGAGCACAAGCAGGGGCAGCAGCAGTCAGTGGGAGAAGTGGGCTCCCCACTGAGCAAGGAGCCTGATGTGAAACTCCATCCCAGGACCCTGGGATCATGACCAGAGCCAAAGGCAGACACTTGACTGACTGAATCACCCAGGC
>ML105838.1:0-21168 GCA_003697995.1 Taxidea taxus jeffersonii
TAATGTCATAAAACAAACTGAGGGGGGTGGGGGGAAGAGGGGTTGGGTGAGGGTGGTGGGGTTACATCATATGTTTAAATAAAGCTTAAATAAAGTAAAAAATAAATAAATAAATAATTAATTAATTAAAAATTAAAAAAAAAAACACTACAGTAAATATGGCCAGAGTCTCCCATGTGAATGTCCATTCCAGCCATGGGGGCTGAGATACACTAGTTTCAATTCCAGGAGCAAATATTTTCAATTATGGCATTGTCATATTATGTCAATTATGGCATTGTGAAAGAGCCACACTTCTATTCTGTTTGTTCACAGACTGAAACCCAGGATGTATAATGAGAAAAGACTTGACTTGCACAGTGTTTTCTCATCCTCCATTGTCTTATTGGGTTCTCATGACTGGGACATTAAGACAGGGATTATGATGTCCATTTAACAGCAAGGACATTGAAGTACAGAAAGGTATAGTGCCTTTCCCACTTTAGGCACCTAATTAGGGCAGGTCAGGGACTCAGACTCTAAGCCTCCCTGGCTTAGGAATTTTTCTCTACACTGAGAAACAAGATATTCCAAAGCCAGAGGGTCCTTCAATGGACCAGAGGGGCCTCCACCTGACAGCACAGTACCCCCCAGCACAGCAACAGAAGCCCTGCAAATATACCCACAAACACACACAATCTCAGCTGAGAAGAGGGATTGTGGGGCTCTCTCCTGGTGGATGTGTCCCCTTAATGCCTCCTTGGGGTCACTTTTCTCCTACTCAGCTTCTTGTGACCACCCTAATATTATCCTCCTTTTCCTTAAAACTCGGGCCCAAGCTGACCAACAACCCTTTTCTTCTTTCCCCAAAGCAGAGCTGAGACCACCAGACATTTCTGCATTGGATGGTTATAAATAGTAACTGGAGAATTGTGACCCACAGTGAAAACAGTATCACAATTGCCACATTTCCAAAGGAGAAGTTTGGGACACTGGAGAGCTACAGACTCACCCCCAGAAATCCAGTGCCTCCTCCTAGGCACTTAATTTCCAGAAGTTTGTCTTCAGGGTCACTGGTCAGTGCCTAGCTGCTGATGTGATCAGTATCTGCACCTGTGAAATGAGACTACCAACCTTGGCCACTTTCCCTATGAAAATCAAGGAAAAACTCCAGATGGGACACAATTGAGACATCTTCAAATCTGATCAAATCTAGGACTGTTTATTTTTGTTGGTTTATGATTGTTTTTCTCCTTAATCATTGCTCTTGGACACAATTCATCATACGAGTCAGGAGAGACATGTCAGAACCTCAGCAGACATCTTCAAGAAGAGAGAGAGAGCTTAATCGTTTCCAGGAGAGGCTGGCAGGGAGCAGGACTTCCTTCTCCTGCACCTGCAGCTCTCCTAAAAAGGCAAACCATTTGATGCACTCCAAATCCAAGTCTAGAAAACAAAAGGCCCACTTCCACCTCTTGGGTTTACCTGCCAGCTACAGACGGCAGCCTCAAGCCTCCTTCCCCATAACGTAGAGGCCTAAAGTGAGCGGCAGGGGGGTGGTCTAGATGAAGAGGTCTTTCAAAGACCTCCAGAAGGTGTGCCCTTCAATGGTATCTTACCCCTCTCCAGGTACATGCGTACTAGAAAGATCTCTCCCTCCCTCCTGCCCCTATTGGCCTTCATCAACTCCAGATCGAGGTGTGTGAATCTCTGCAATGGGAACTCACCTTCTGTGAACCCTCCTAGCATGTGGACCTTGAAGGGGACCCAGAATAGAAAGAGTATGAGAGCTCAGTAAACATTTATTTGTTGCCTCTTTGAACGTATGAATGTGAATCAAATCTTTTCAGGTCCCGATTTTACTATGTATTTAGTAGGCACTCAGTAGAGTTAACCAGGCAAGGTTTTCATTAAGTCATGATAGCTGCTGATTAAAAACATCTATTGTGTACCAAATGTTTTATAGACATTACTTCTGGAGACAACCACGAAAGGTAGATTCTTGCATCCCCATTTCACAGATGATGAAATTAGAACACGGGAGGTTAAGTATCTCAGCACTCCGTTACTGACTGATGGCATTGCAACGTCACCTCTGGCTTGATCCCGAAGACTAGCCCCCTTCTTTCTTGCCCGCTGCCTGTCCACTAATGTGGTTCACAGCTATTCAACTTCTGTATATCACCCCTGTCATCACCATTCCAGAAAAAGCATTTGAGGCACCTTGATGAGCAAAAGGTCCTACAGATCTTTCTCTATCTAGGATCCTCTGTTTAGCAAGATCGTCTGCATGGGGGTGAAAACCTATCACCACTATTTGATCAACCAACAAGCAGCAATTCAACTTTACAACGTGCCAAGCACAGGTAATATGGGAAGATATTTATAAGATAACTCGGGCAGTTATTAAACAAAGGCCTAGTTGAAGAGACAAAAATAACACACTTAAGAACAAACGGATATCACAAAAAGACAGCATTTAATTATTTGCCACATCACAAATTCTGTGGTGCCTTCAATGCCTAGGTCACAGCATTGCATGTCCTCATTGCTGGCAAAACATTCACTGACTGTAGATTTGAGTATCAGAAATTGCTACAAGTTATCCACAGACAATCGGGGGAGTAAAGACATCAAAGAAATGGAGTAAGTTCATTTTTGATCAAAGAGCAATACAGTGATTAAAATAATCCCTGGAGGTTTTTTTTTCCTTAATATAGTTCTGAGGCAATTCTGAAAGACTTCCCACTGAGTCTCAAGCACTTGACACATCACTAAAACAGGGGCTCCCATTCCCAGATTTATATGAAGAAGGAAATATTACTTGGATTTATAAGCTCAGGGGTTCTTGTTTAAAGGAATAAAATCACGCTATTTTATTAATGAATCAAGGTGATCTTTTTAAAGACCTTTATTTATTTATTTGAGAGAGAAAAAGAGAGAGAGAGAGAGAACACAGGAGCAGAGAGAGGGGGAGAAGCAAACTCCCCACTGAGCAAAGAGCCTGACGGGGGCTCGATCCCAAGACCCTGAGATCATGACTGAACCAAGGCAGATGCTTAACTGACTGAGCCACCCAAGAGCCCCCAAATCAGGGTCATTTTTAACCTTAATACAGAAGAGGTTGTGTAGAAAACAGGCTACATGTGTTCAGAATGTGTTCTTTCTGGGGCAGCTGGCTGACTCTTGATCTTGGGGTCATGAGTTCAAGCTCAATGGGCATGGAGTCTACTTGAAATTAAAAAAAATTAAAAATAAGTAAATAAAAAATGTTTTATTTCTGTATCTGGGAGAGAGTAAGACTGTTGATACCCAAGAAGACAGACACGTGTAAGACACTGGTCGCACTGTGCTCTTCAAAGTTCAAAAATTATTTTTGAATGCAGCAAAGATTTTTCTCTCCCTTCTGGCTTGTAGAAATGCCTGCTTCTGTGTTAGTGGAGAGCTCTGGGGAACTTGATGAGGCGTGTGTGTGTGTGTCTGTGTGTGTGTGTGTGTGTGTACGTGTGTGTGTGTGTTCATTTGTTTAAAGAAGACTGAAGGGCCTAAAAACCAAGGCCAAATCTGCCCATGCCCAGGGGCCTAACTGCCTCCAGAGCCCCACTCTAGTCCACGGCAGAGCCCCCCAACTTGGGCTGCTACTGGCATCATCTCAAGAGCTTGCAGAGCTCCCAGTGCCCAACCCACAGCCCAACGCAATTACGTCAGCATCTTTAGGGAGGGACTCGGGCACAGGTGTGTTTTAAGGCTCCCGTGGCAACTGTCATGTGCATCCCAGGCTGAGACCCCTGCTGCGCCCGTTGATCCCCAGACACCCAAGTTGTGGCAGGGTGCTGGGTTATCAAGATTCAATAGCAGCCAGCATCACACCATCGCCTGGAGGGGGGGCAGCATCCCAGGCTCTGTGGACAGCTGCCCGGCATGTGAATGCCACCTCTGTTACAGTTCTAGTTATGGAAATGGAGCCAAAGGCAGGAACAAAATGACAGCTATCTCTGTGCCCCCATTGCCTCCTCTGTAAAATGGCGATTAAACCTTCTTGGGGGTCACTGTGAGGATTAAGGTGATGTGTGTAAGGCACACAGAGTACTGTCTGGTGCAAGGTGAGCACTCAGTATCCTGATGTTTGAAATCTCAGTGTTCCATCCCCAGCTAAGGGGGGAGAGGCCATGAAATGAACAGTGCTTAACTTCTCTTTTCTCTTCTCTCCAAGAACCTTCATCCCAGTGTTTGCGGTGGGGCAGAGAAAAGTTTGTATACCTTGTTCTAGCTGCAAATTGGCCTTTAAAGAATGCCTCAAGGGGCAGAGTGCAGTGTCTCTGGGTGGTGGAGAAGGAGAACCCACCCCTAGGAGATGTGCCCTGGGTCCCAGGCTTTTTAGGAGCTTCAGTCATTCTCCAGCGTAGCTGGGGGCATCTGACCTGAAGGGTGCAAGACACGGAGGGCCTCTCTGACATTGTGCCCTTTTATGTGCAGAAAGTCACCATGAGCAAAGTTCAAGAACAGGAAGAACAGATTCTCATGACTCCAGCTTCCTTCTTTCTGAGAACCGTAGATTCTGAATCACAGTAAAAGCTTTATGATTCAGATTTTATACTGAGATAAGAAAGGTCACACTAAAACAGCAATCTAAGTTTCAGCAGAAGTCCCTTGTATTTGAACACACTTTAATTCCAGCTACCAGCTAAAAGATCATAGGCCACTCTTTACTGGAAGAGGATTAGCTCACTATGCCTAATGCTTGGTGTGTATTACTCCATCATGTAAGACTGAGACTCATGAATAAGAAATAACCGGCTGGGTCACTGTCATTCAGCTGGCAAATGTTGGATTGCAAAGACTAGGGTTTCCCAGGGACTCCCAAACCTGAGTGCACAAGCCAGCAGGATTGACCAGCAGGCTTCTTAAACAGAGTACTCGGCCCCATCTGCAGACTTTCTGATTCAGGAAGTTTGGGATAGGGCCCAAGAATGTGCATTTGTAACAAGTTCCCAGGAGATGCTGATGCTACTGGTCCCAGGAACCACAGCTTGAGAACATCTGCTTTATGGCAACCGTGTCAATTACTTAAACCTCAGCTAAGAAGAAAAGGGAAAAGTCCTTAGGAATAACTCTTTATAAGGTTGTTAGTTTTCTCTGCTCATCCATACACACCCTTGCCAACACCATTGTTTATCAAGCAGATGTGTTCTTCAGATACAGGTTTCTGCTTGGTCCAAATCTAATCGCATCCTCCAGATCAGCTAAGGGTGGAAGACCAAGGCCTCACTAACCAACCCCCCAACCCCCAGTGTGGGCAACTTTGTTCCCTGAGGCCCTTCCTTGGGCCAGGTAAGGAAAAGTCCAGGAAAAGGAGAATAAACCAGCCCACAACACAACCAGAGCACTCTCAACCTCTGCAAGAGAACTTGGCAACCACTGAAGCTTGATTGCAATTTGTGGCCATTAACACAAGGCTGGGCCCCAGGTGAACTCAGAACACCCTTTCGCTGATGTTTGTCTGGTTTCCTAGCAACCCAAATGTTAAGGAACAGACATAAAAAGGCTCTAGGAGGTCATCCTCCGCTGGCTGCCCCCACCATTGGAAGAGATTCCTGCAGAATTAGAAGAGTTTTGTCTGCCAGCATGAATAAGGTCTGTGATCCCAATCCACAGGCTAAACATAAAACCAGAGACTAATTACCGCAGTGCCCATCACAATTAAAGCCAAAGCACAGCTCTCCATGTTGCAGCATAATTGCGAGCTGCTGGCAGAGAGATAGTGTGCAATAACCAGAAATAAAACCAATGTCTGAAAATTTAAGGCTCTGAGAAAGATACGTCATGGCATTTCTTAAAAGTGATTGCCACCTACCTAATAACATGCACTAAACTAAATGGCAAGAAATTCCATCTTTCCCATCTAGTCCATCAGATGATGTTGGAAGTTGTGATGTTTTGAGAGAAGGTGAGAGTGGGTGGGCCTTGGAGTCTCCCCGGAGTTCAAGTCCCAGACCTGCCATTTATCAGCAGAATGACCTTTGGCTTGTCCCCTAATTGCCACATGCAAACCATCAGCAAGTCCCTTTGGCTCTACCACCAAAAAAAACGTCCCAAATCTGTCCGTTCCTCTCATCTCCACATGCAAGCCACACTTACCTCCAGTCTGGATGAGCACAATAGCCTGCTAACCAGCCTCCCCACTTCCACACTTGCCAACCAATGGTACATTCTTGACTCAACAATTAAATCTTAAACTTAATTTTTTAAACTTAATTCTAATAAAACATGCATATCCTAAGATTTTTCCATCCTAACCATTTTTCAGTTGTGTTAAGAATATTTACATTGTTGTGCAGTCTCTAGAATGTCTTCATCTTGCAAAACTATAATCCTGTGTCCATTAAACAACTCCCTACTTGTCACTCCTCTAGGCCCTGGAAACCACCATTTTGCTTTCTTTTTCTATGTGTTTGACTACTGTAGATGCCTCATATGAGTGGTATCCTATAGTATTTGTCTTTTTGTAATTGGCTACTTTCACTTAGTATGTAATCAAGTCCATCCATGCATAGCATGTATCAGAATACCCTACCCTTTTAAGGCTGAATAACATTCTATTGTATGTATACACCACACTTTGTTTATTCATTCATCTTTCAATAGAAATTAACATTTCTTCCACCTCTTAGCTCTTGTGAATAATGCTGCTATGAACAGGATGTACAGATACCTCTTTAAGAGCCTGCTCTCAGGACTCCTAAGTGGGTCAGTCCGTTAAGCGTCTGCCTTCAGCTTAAGCCATGATCCCAGGGTCCCAGGATTGAGTCCCATGCATGGGTTCCTTGCTCAGTGGGGAGCCTGCTTCTCCATCTCCCTCTGCCTGATGTTCCCCCTGCTTGTGCTCTTTCTCTCTCTCTTTCTTTGTCAAATAAAGAAATAAAATCTTAAAAAATAAAAAAGACCCTGCTTTCAATTCTTTTGGGTATGTACACAAAGGTGGTATTGCTGGATCATGTGGTAATTTTTTAAAAGATTTTATTTATTTGACAGAGAGAGATCACAAGTAGGCAGAGAAGCAGGCAGAGAGAGCGGGGGAAGCAGGCTCCCCGCTGAGCAGAGAGTCCGATGTGGGGCTCGATCCCAGGACCCTGAAATCATGACCTGAGCCGAAGGCAGAGGCTTAACCCACTGAGCCACTCAGGTGCCGCATCATGTGGTAATTTTTAAAAGATTTCATTTATTTATTGAGAGAGAGAGAGAGCCAGCACATGCACGAGCGGGGTGGGGGGGAGCGCAGAGAAGGAGAGAAAGAATCCCAAGCAGACTTCTTGGAGAGTGTGGAGCCCAATGTGGGGCCAGATTCCACAACCCCAAGACCATGATCTGGGCTAAAATCAAGAGTCGGATGCTAAACTGACTGAGCCACCCAGACACCCTGATCATATGGTAGCTCTATTATTAATTTTTTTAAGGAACTACCATACTGTTTTCCATAGTGGTTGCATCATTTTATATTTACACCAACAGCACAGAATGATATATTTAAGACCTCAGCACAACTGACATTTTGGTCTGGATATCTATTTGTTGTGTGTATATGTGAGGAGAGGGCTGCTTTTTATGATGTAGAATGCTTAGCTGTATCTCTGGTTTCTACCTGCTAGATGCCAGTTGTACCTGTTCCCCTAATTGTGACAACCAAAAATGTCTCCAGACATTGCCATATGTTTCCTATGGACAAAATCACACCTGGTTGAGGACCACTGAATTAGATCATGGCTCTCCCTACCTTATACCCCTCCAAAGTCTTCCCTTCACACTTGGGATAAAATCCAAATCGTCCCATGACCAACAAAGCCCTCTAATAATCGTCCCATGGCCAACAAAGCTGTGCCCAGTTCTACAACCTCATCTCCTCCCACTTCCCAGGTGCTCAAAGGACCTCACCATGGTGACTATCCTTGGTCCCTAGTACACAACAGCTTTATTCCTGCCTCAGGGCCTTCGTACTCACTGTTCACATTGCCTGTTGTTCCCAATCACTGTTGTTTACATCTCAACTCAAAGGTCATCTCCTCAAAGTTTTCTTTGACCATCCAGTCCAAGAAGCCTCTCTCTGGAATAACTCAACCACATCACTTTGAGGCTTAAGACTCTGAGAAATATATGACTACAAGTAATGGCATTTTTTTTAACAAGGCAATGCTGTAGTTGTTTTTTTCATTGCCTTTATCACCATCTAAAACCATTTTGTTCATTTTTTGTTTGCTTATTATCTA
The DNA here is from genome assembly GCA_003697995.1 of Taxidea taxus jeffersonii. NCBI lineage: Eukaryota > Metazoa > Chordata > Mammalia > Carnivora > Mustelidae > Taxidea > Taxidea taxus. The sequence goes on from ML105838.1 coordinate 8,241, forward strand.
TAGGAAAAAAATATAATCAACCAAATCAGGACATTTTGAAAGTGAAAGTGCAAGCTAAAAATAATGAACAGGTGTTATGATCTCAGACAAAGCAAGGAGTTATGGTAGCTCTTGTTACCCATCTTTCTAGACCAGGACATGATCTCCATGAGAACAGAACAGCTCTGTGAGAACTTTGTTCATTCTGTGCCTAGCACCTACAATGGTACTGACACACTGTAGGTGCTTGGTAAATACTGCCAAGCGAATGTCAAAACTTCCTGATTTCAATTGCTTCAACTATGAAAACTGGTGAGAGAAATATGTCAGCCTCAAGACTGGGTGAGGAGTAAATGATATCACAAATGTGCCATCAGATTTTCGAAAAAAAGGTTTACTTCCTTCTATGCTATTTTCATAGAACAGTAAATCTTTAGAACCGAAGAGAACTTAGTCCCTGGAAGTGGAATTCTAGAACTGGAGGGGACAGGCTTGTTCACTGTTTCTCAATCCTGGATGAAGGTGAGAATGACCTAGAACACACTTCTGAACATCAATGCCCAGGCCCCACTTCAAACCAAATGAAACAAAAGCTCTGGAGGTAAAGCTCAGGCAGGTGGTAGTTTTTAAAATTTCTTGGGAAATTCTGATGCACAGAGAGGGCTGAGGTCCTGGACCAGGTCAACCCCACTAATTTCACAGATGAGGAATCAGGCTCAGGACGGAGACCTGCCCAAGGTTACACACTCTCCGTGGCAGGTCACCTGGCTCTTCATTGATCCTTTGTCCACCCTGTCAAATGGCTTCCTGCCAATACCTGTAGATTTCCAGACCTGGAAAGATTCTGAAGACATTCTCTAGGAGGACCTAAGCTTGTTAATGAGCCCCAGTCATCTGCAGGATCGAAGAGCTGAGTTCAAGCTCAGTTAAGGTCCTCATCAGATCATCATACCTACCTCAAAGCAATCAGCATGGGCACCATGGTGGTTAGTCTGCATTCACCTCTCCAGACTCACTCTCTGCCCTCAAAACCTGCCCAGGGTCCAGCGACACTGACCTTCCAAGCACTGAGTCACCCAGGATCCTATGGCTTCTAATTCAACTCAGCCAGTGGATGGCATGTGATCAAATGACCAGAGGAGAACCTGAAAATGAAGCTAACCCCACTGGACTTCATGAAGATGACCCAAGCAGATAAACAGTGCCCCTAGATGACTACTACTATGATCATATGGTCAGTACATAATACATATACTTCCCTTCTGACACACAACAAGGCATGGGTAAAATCTGTCCAGTGCTTAGAGGAAGAAACAGAAATGAGCCTATATTTACAGCAAAGAACTGACTCAAAAGATTCATTTAGTTAAACAGAACAGCAAAAAGCAAAAGTAAAGTCACCATTGTTCTCCTTTCCATGTGCTTGTTGTTCTTGTTAATTATACCTCCTAGGTATACTTTGTTTACAGTTACAGGGCCAACTTCATTTTTATTTTCCTAATCTGATTACTTTATAAACAACATTCAGAGCTTTTTACAATCTCTTATGGGTCTTCCAAAAGTGTTCCTGTACTTAGAGAAACACTCCTTCCGCTGTTCAGAGTGTGATTTTACTAAGGTTAGTGAATTGGAGCTGAACTCCTAGGAAGAGCAAGTGATGTGTTCCCAGCTTCCCAAACTTGACCACCAGCCTGAGTTAGTCATCCAAAGTGTGGTGGCCTCTTCTCAGAAGTGCCTGGAGCTATCTCAGACAATCCTGTTGGGGTTTTCTGACCTGCAGTCTGCCTTGTGGGTCATATCCAAGTCATCTACTTGGATACCCACAGGCTCCCAGTTTGAGCTGAGCAGACAGATTTAACAGGGCTGCCGCTGTGAGTAGAGTAGGAAGTAAATAGGCTGGCCTGCTCTGGGGTCGACTCACAACTGCTGTGTGTTGCTGAACATGTCACTAAAGCTCCCCATGCCTCTGTTTACTTGCGTACACAATTGGAATAGTAACCATGTTTACTGCAAGGACCAGTGGTAGATAGTAAACTCTGATTTGGGTTTCTAGACCTGTGAGGAAGGGAGGGGATTTGTGGGGGATTGGAAATAATGAATGTCAAGACTTGGCACATAGTAGGTGATCAATAAATAATTGTTATTACTTCATTGGGTTTTGTAGGTGTTCAGTAGGCATAATGTGTAAAAATAACCAGTTGATGGTAGACACATAGTAGAGGCTCAATAAATGGTACAATACATTTGAGATCAGGTCTAAGAATATCTCTAAAGAAAGCTCAAAATAACTCACTGCCTTAAGCTTGACTGGGATTATTCTAACACCTCTTTTATTCTTGGACAGTACCCTCTGGGGATACCTTCTCCTCATCAAAAAGATGATCTGAGCCCCTGACAGATACAGTTAAGAGTGATGGCAATGAGCCCTGTCATGAAAGTTAAATTTTTACTAGCTATAGAAAATACGAAACTCCAGACACTTTTCAAACCTTACTTTAAATGCCATTAGTTGAAAGTTGGGTTGCAAACCTGGAAGCAAAGTTCTGCAGTCTTGATTTGAGATTGTTTTGGTCTTTATATTTTTTGTTGTAGGAGATGTTACTTTCTGGAGCACTGAACTAAGAGGCAAGAGGTTGGGGTTTTAGAGCACCACCATTAGCCAGTTGTGTGGTGTTGGGGCTCTGGTCTCTCACTTGTCAAGCAAGAGGGTTAGGCTATATTGTAAATGTGTGGCTTCCATTTTCCCAAAATGTTGACATGGTTGGATAGAGGGGTGTTATTACTGACAATGATATCCTTGAGAAGTGAGGTGGGATGGATGGAGGTTAACTCCCCCCCACAGAGTGAGGGGTTGGCACGTAGAATATAGGGTATGGGGGAGGGATGCATTGTGGTGGCTGCAAATGGTTTTGAGGGAGTGATCACCTGGGGCAAATACTGAAGCAGAGGTCAAATAAGATGAACACAGACTGGCAATGGATTTAGTGATGTGGAGACCTTGAAAAGAATCTTTCTGGTGAAGGGATGGGGATAAAAGCCTTACTGAAAGGAGATTGGAACAAGAGGAATTAAAGGTGGTAAGACACACTTTGGAGGAATTTTGCTGTCAATCTAGAAAATGATTTCTTGCAGTAGAAGAGAGGAGCTGCATAAACACTTTGAAGAGTGCCTGTCATGATGGAACGCTGAAATATGTTGCCAGGATTATGGTTCTCTGTTTTCTCATCTGACCTTCACCACATAACTGAAAGGTCCAGAGGTCAAGCTTTACCTAAGTTTGACATGAGAAAACTGAGGCAGATAAATATGGGGACTTCACTGAGGTCTCACATCTAGTTCCTTGGTTTATCCATTCATGTCACACATGTCAGTTGAGGGCCTGCTGCATACTGGGAGGATACAGGCTGCTAAAGAGTGGACCTAGGAGCCAGGTCTCCTGGTTAACGGATCCATACTCTTTCCAATACATGAGGGGAAGTTCTTAAAATGTTTAAACTTACTTTTACTCCTACATGTGTGGGTCACAAATCATCAAGGCAATTCAACTCCTTGACCTCTCAAAGAACTATCACACGATTTGACAATTCCATCTCCAGGTATTTACCCAAGGAAAATGAAAACACTGATTTGAACAGACATGCACCTCTACATTAATTGCAGCATTATTTATAATAGCCAAGATACAGAAGCAACTTGTGTACATGGATAGATAGTTGGATAAAGATGTGGTATATAACTTTACTGTGGAATATTATTCAGGCATAAAAATGGATGACATCTTGCCATTTATGATAAAGTAGATGGACCTAGAGGTATTATGCTAAGTGAAATAATTCAGACAGAGGAAGACAAATACTGTATGATTTCACTTAATAAATGGAATCTGAAAGAAAAAAAAAGCAAAAGAACAAACAAAACAAAACAGAAACAGACTCATTGATAAAGAAGACAAACTGATGGTTGCCAGAAAAGAGAGATGTAGGGGGATGGATAAAATAGATAAAATTAAGAGGTACAATCCTCCAGCTATAAAATAAATAAGGCACAGAGATATAATGTACACCATAGAGAATATAGTCTATAATATTGTAACAACTTTGTATGGTGACAGATGGTAGCTAGATATCATGGTGATCATTTCATAATGTACATAAATATTGAATCATTATATTGTACACCTGAAACTAATATAATATTGCATGTCAATTATTCTTCAACAAAAAAATAAAATTTTAAAAACAAACTAAAAAAAAGAGACTGACCACCTTTCTTATGGGAAACACCAAAATCATGTCCATACTATGATTTTTGGGCACCAGAAACCCATCAAAATTGGCCTCTTGATAGAGACTCCAAAGAAAGAGATTAATTAGTGATCATTTTGAGGGTTTGTTTAGATACAAGAAAAGTTATCCCTTAGAAACGGGGCTAAAATTCTTGGGTCCTCAGCCATCCGTCACTGTTAAACAGGCAGGATTTAAACCAATTGCTTAGCATCGGAAAGGTTAAAGATCCGAATGTAATCCATCTCTTTGCACTTTATTACCAATGTTCCTTTTCTCAACCTCTTGGGTAATCTAATTTTTCCAACCAAGGAAATTGAATGTAGAATCAGAGGAGAGACACCAATTACTCCTCCTGCCTACGGCCACTGTCACCATGACACTATCTGCAAGAAGAGATAAAGTGTTTCAAAACCAATTCGTGCTTACTGAGTCCAGGAAGCTTTATAGCTTTCTTTACCATCCATCCCCACCAAGGTCCCTTTTTTGACATGGAAGAGAAGAGTATGGCCTGCCTGGGTACTGGCAAAGCTGAAACTCCAGCCCCCAGACTCTGCCTTCCAGAACTTTCTGCACTAGCCCATAGCCCAGTGGTTAACTGTGTGGGTATGGAGTGGGCCACACCACAGGCCAAATCCAAGAGCTGACATCTACTTTTTTTTTTTAAGATTTTTATTTATTTACTTGACAGACAGAGATCACAAGTAGGCAGAGAGGCAGGCAGAGAGAGAGGGGGAAGCAGGCTCCCCACTGAGCAAAGAGCCCGATGCAGGGCTCAATCCCAGGACCCTGAGATCATGACCTGAGCCTAAGGCAGAGGCTCAACCCACTGAGCCACCCAGGCACCCAGAGCTGACATCTACTTTTGGTTTGACTTTAGATCCTGGGTCTCAACTAAAACCCACCTCAAAGGATTCAAGGTAATATATGATTCAAGATAATATATAGTGTATAAACCCTTAGCATAGTTCCAGAGTTCAATTTCATGTAATAATTATTTAGAAGTATTGCTTTTACACAGACCACAAAAAAGGAGGACTCATCTAACAAACACAGTTTAATCTTCTATCACTGGTTAAACATGTATCACCTCAGTTTAACTTTCCACACTAGCCATGAAGGGTACTTGTAATCAGATACTGCCTTGTGAGTCCTCTGTGACCATGCTGTCTTGGGTGGGCAGCCCTCTGGGGCCAGTGGCCCTGTGAACTAATATGAAGTCTTTAATTCAGTGATACAGTCTGTCCCTCTGTCCTTTTCCATTTGTTTGCCTTGGTCTGAAGGTCACAAGGTACAGATACCTTGTTACAGTATCTGCAAAGTCCTTAGAGTTTGTGCCACCATGTTCCTCCAGATGGGCTTGACCTAGATTCAAGGGCCAAGGCTGGAGGATGAGCTATTATATCTCTTGGGGAGCTGCTGCTGTGTCTCTGGTTAGATTTCTGTCTGGCATATTGTAGTCCACCTTCTGGCAAAGTTCACTCCTCCCTACGATGCTTCAGGTGCTCTACGGGGGAAACTGTGTCCCCTTAAAATGCATATGTTGAAACCCTGACCCCCAGTACTTCAAAATGTGACTATATTTGGAGATAGGGCCTTTAAAGAAGTGATTAAATTAAAATGAAGATATTAGGGTGGGCCTTCATCCAATTCCAACCTGTCTCTGTATAAGAGGAAATGTGGACACAGAAGGACCCCACGAATGCATGTGCACAGAGGAAAAGCCATGTGGGGCCATGTGAGAAGGCAGTCTGCAAGCCGAGGAGAGACGCTGCAGAAGAAATCAACCCTATAGACCCCTGAGCTCAGACTTCAGCCTCTAGAAATGTGAGAAAATTAATTCATGTTGCCTAAGCCCCCCACCCTACCTCCCAGCCTGTGGTACTATGTTATGGCCTCTGGAGCTGACTACGACTACAGGCCATTTATATTTCTCAACAGGCAGATGCTGCTACATCAACTTACAAGCTGAAATAAATCACGTGTACTCATTTTTATGGTGGCTTTGGGAAATCGTCTCCAGCCAATTATATTCAAGCTGTCACTAGACAATGGCAAAGAGGGAAGAGCCACAGTACTTGAAAGCATACTTTCCTTCAGTCTGTCATTCTTCCTGAAAAGACACCATGGCTCCCAAAGGTGAGGCTGGAGCAGACACTTACTTCTTATTCACATTCCAGCTTCTTCCCATGTGAGAATTCTTCTATAAATTCAGTTTCAGTCACATCACTGGAATGTTGTTCCTCTCATGAATATGCACTAAAACACTCACAAAAGGAATTCACAGTTTCCAGTCCCAGTTCCTACACCAAGCAAAATGTTTTGCATCTGAGACACCGTGGGGAGTTCCACAATGTAGCTGTCACCTTCAAATCCAAACTGCATATAAACTCTCTAGATGTGCCAGAGTCCCCCATATGCCACATATTGCCCTGAACAACCTGGGGAGAGGGGACAGTTGCATAGACTATAGTGCTAATAGCACACACTAGGGTTGTGCAGTGCACAACCTACACAGCTGTACAAAGTGGCCCTGGCAGAAACTACATCTCATATAATGCATCTGCCTTCCAGCCTCATGCTGTGTGACTGAAGTGCCCTTTATAAATATTATCAAATTTCTGACATTTCTAAGTGAGTATTCTCCTCCAAAAAGAAAAGTCACAAAGGCAAGAAAAAGGCTCTGGTGAATATTGGATAAATATCACAGCTCCTTGAATCACTCCAGCCTTGAATCCTCCAGCCTTGAATCAGTGTCTTCTCTGGACAATGGGAATTACCCAGAAGAGATAAAATGACCTGATATACAGTTACCTTGGGAAGAGAAGAGACTTGGTGCTGCCTGGGGTTCTGATGTTCCTCCTTCAGTCCACATGTTTGAGCATTACCCTAAAATCACCTTCAAACTTTCATTGTTTATGCTTAGTAATGACTTTGTCCTGGGGTGCCTGGGTGGCTCAGTCTGTTAAACATCTGCCTTCAGCTCAGATCATGATCCCTGGGTCCTGGGATCAAGACCTGCATCAGGCTTCTTGCTCAGTGGTGACCTGCGTCTCCCTCTCCCTCTGCTGTTTCCCTGCTTGTGCCCTTTCACTCTGTCAAATAAATAAATAAAATCTTTTAAAAATGACTCTGTTCTCCTCTAATTTCTATTTTTATTAGGAACCTCTAAGTATATCCACACTTATTTATTGGTTGAATAATAGCTGTCTTTTTCCTTAAAGCCTGTGCAGATGAACCAGTAAGAATACATTGTAATGTAATTTAATGTAATACTTCGTACTTGCGGTGAGCAAGTGAGGTCTCAGAGGTCTCACATGCCTCAGGCTTACAGGGTATGCACCCCTTGAAGATTGAGACACAAGTAAGAATGTCTGCTTATTGGTTTAAGACAGGATGCACCTGCCAACCAAGCCCAGTTGCCCACTTCAGCACCTCTCAACTGCCTTTCCCTATATACCAAACACCTGGACATCAAAACTGCAATCAGAGGTTTGCTAGGTTTGCCAAGTTGTATAGACTGATCCATGAGATAATACATCTACCCAGAAATACGAATGGTGATGCCCATGGGACAACAGACACTCTCCACTGGACGGGGCTTGAAAGGCACAGCCACTCCTGGCTCTTTAAGGATTTTCTCTGTTCTATTCTTCAGCCTTACTCTCCTCCTTGGTTCCACAATTCTTCACTAAGCCATAAATTACAGGTGAATAGGTATCTGCTAAATGGGTTCCAAAGACTCCTGCTTGGTCTTCTTAGGATCAGGTCACCTGATTACAGTTTCTTATAGTTCCAGACTCCCAGGTTTCTCACTAGTGGCTACTTGTTTGGTTTACTCCATGATTAGGTTTTCCTGAACCTAATGTTCACAGGGAACACAGGTTGTGAACCTGTGTTCACAGGGAAACATCAAACTCACTGCCCCCTTTCACCTCTCTTTCCTGCTTTTAAAGGACTGTTGAGAGACAGAGAAAATGAGACCACGTGCAGCATTCTGCAACCAGTGCTCAGCACAATGAGCATTCAGCAAGCATTGGTTTCCTTTCCCAGAGGGAGTGAAGCATGTATCAGAGCTCTGCACAACCAATCACACCATCATAGAGGAAGGAGGTAGATGTGGATGCCCCCAAGAGAACTTCTGTTGAGTGACTGTGGTGATCCAAGTTCTAACCCAATCTAACCCCCCAAATAGGATCCAAATGTGGGAACACATCAAGGGAGATGGTGGGAGTGGCAGGCCTGCCATGGATGTGGATCCTCCTGGGCAGGTGTCGGGGATGGGGGGAAGGTGGCACTATGTGGCCTAACCAGTGTCTAACCAGATGGGGACAGTGACCAGCTCTCCCAGCTGACAGTGAAGCTCTGGCCGGATTCATCTCTACGAAAACTTCTACCTCAGGGTTCAGGGATAGTTAGGGGCCCAACAGAAATTCACCTTTGACATGAAACATGTCCCAAGATGTGAACATGGCTGGGTATCTCTGCTTCCTTACCTCGGGAGACATGATAAGGCCTGATACTCACTACCCTGAGATTAGGAGAGAATGTGAAAAAGAAACAGAACAGCTGGCTTCGACTTTTCAATGAGAAGGTAGAATTACAAAATACTCTTCTCAGGGGAAATTTCACCCATATGTGTCCAGTCCCATCCTGCATCCTCAAAACTGCAATCACTTACCACAGACAAATGGGCAGCTAGAGAGACTGGTTGATGCCTGTGGTTTTACATTTTCCATCTGCAGCCTGCAAGTTGAAATGAGGTCTTCATGGAGAAAGTGATGACCCTTGCCTTTAAGAATGAAGATATAGGGGTGCCTGGGTGGTTCGGTGGGTTAAGGCCTCTGCCTTCGGCTCGGGTCATGATCCCAGGTCCTGGGATCGAGCCCCGCATCGGGCTCTCTGCTCGGCGGGGGGTCTGCTTCCCCCTCTGTCTGCCTGCCTCTCTGCCTGCCTGTGCTCTCTGTCAAATAAATAAATAAAATATTAAAAAAAAAAAAAGAATGAAGATAGAGAGCGGGGGTCCAAGGGCCTTCCCAGTAACTATGTTGGTAAACACTGTTCTGTGTGGAGCATCTGTTACATAGGTGCAGTGTTGCGTGTGTGTAATCTCATGTCTCTACAACACCAGGAGGCAGGTGGGGGCAAGTAGCTGATCTGCTTAAGGACAACAGCTGGTAAGTACTTAGTATCTGGACCCAGATCTTATGACCACTTTCTGCTTGGCCAATCTGCCAAGCACCTGTAGAAAAAGACTGTGGCAGCCCAAATTGTGTAAGATTTCCTAATCTTTGCAACCTGTGCTTATTATTGTGGTCTCTCTGCTATCTGTGTCCCCATGGTGATTAGTTGAGAAAGAAAAAAAACCTTCAAACAAGAGAGGCTCATCTGCTTGGCTTTGGAAGCAATGAGAGAGAAATCTCTCATGATCAGTGGGGAAAGGCAGCATCTAAGGGGTGGGATTCTAGAACCTCTGGAAGACAGAATGGGAGAGTCTGGGCTTCAGGCCAGAAGAAGCTGCACCCAGGGGCTCAATGGTAGAAAGACTCAGGCTGGCTTACACCATGCTCCCAAAGACAGAGAAATCCCGATGTGGAGAATAGAGGGTTGAAGGTACACTGCTCCTTGAGGGCCCTGTGGCCATTTCTTGGACTTTGGCACGACACACATGCACAGTCATTGTCTCTGCTCAGAAAAAGGGATACTCTTTCAATTTTGACAATATTGTTTATTTTTTTTAAAGTCCCTTTGGTTGTTTTTATCCTGGAAACACCTGATCTGAGCCTGGGCCACGGGAAACCAAACTCAGGTGACCCCTGGTCCTTTGGGTGCTCATCTGTCTTTCTCATCCAGTCACCATAACTTGTATGAGCCCAGAGGGTTTGGGGAGGCAGGTCTGCCTCCTAATAATATATCCATCCCACAGGATAATTGGCTGTAGCTACTTCCTCAGGTTAATCTTAGCGCCCTTGGTGTATGGATGACCTGATGCTATCAGTGGGTCTGCTCCAGTGGGATGTGTTCACGGCAGGGAAGAAACCCTTTCCATGCTGCTCCCAAACTGGGCCCAGTAGTGAAGAGCACCACTTTCAAGACATACGGCCTTTCCTGCAAGTGCAGGGAGCCTTCCATGCCTGTAGCCATCCATAATGGCCCCACCTTTCCCCCACTGCCCTCCTCTCTTTCAGTCGGTAGCTAACAGTTAAGCTTGCAAGTGTGTCTGATTGTTCCAGAGGCATCGGCTCGACTTCTGCTGTAAATCCTCTGAGCTTCATGAGGTGGGTGGAAGTAGGGGCTGTCCTGCGAATGGTTCTATCCCCCCCACAGGCCAACCCCAGGATCCAGCTCACATTCACCAAATCTTAGCCAACTCTTTGGAATGTCTGTCCTCACACGGCGTTCTGAACAGTCCTAGATGCAGGCCAGCTCCTGGGATTTTTTATGACTTCCGGTTTTCACTTTAGAGTGTATGGACTCATAAAAGTGAAAAGAAAGACAAAGACAAAGGAACGGTAACTAAGTTAGGAGAATTAATCCTGGAATTAAAACTGGTTCCTTGGGAGCACTCCTCTCCTGCACATAATAATCTCATTTTGATTAACATTGCCCCATTAGGGAACAGGTACAGTTTGAGGGCAGAAATGGAGAGATCAAACTGAAACAGCCAGTAAGCTGTCAGCACTCTTTGAAATACGTTTTCAACTTTCATTTTTGTCCGAGCCTCCACTGTTCTTCTAGTTCCCTCTGTGCTCTGAGTCAAGACTCTTGTCTCTCCGTAGGAGAGGCAGCCTGTAGGATGGGAAGACAATGGGCTTAGGGTCTGATAGGAATGCATCTGAATCCCACCTCCATGTCCTAGGAATTAAAACTTTCTTTGCAGAGCTTCTGGCATGATTAAAGGAGTCAATAATTGTACATGTGCCAGTGTACACAGCAGGTGCTCAATACATGGGAATGGCTTGTTTTAATTCATAGCATTGTGAACCCTGAACATACTTTGTTGTCACAGTTGCTTCTGCCATGGATGAATACCTCTGCTGCTTGACATCCTACCCATCCTTTCAGTCCTAGGTTAAATGATACCTCTTCCAGGAAGCAGTCCCTGATTTCCAAATCAAATAAGAGATCACACATGGAAATATGACCATGTTGTTCTTCTAGCCAAAAGCCACTGGGTGATTCTCCATTGCCTGTAGGACAAATCTAACCAACTCTAGTGAGCACAACTAGGCCTTTTGTGATTTAACTTGTGTTCCCAGTCCTTCCCCAATTGCCACCTTTATTTCACATTCTAATCATGCGCACCTGCTGTGGCTTCCTGACTACAGTGAATTCTCTCTTACTCCGCTACTGCTGAGGTATGTACCATCAAACGCAGGTGGCTGAATCAACTTGCACTTGGATTTCTGGGGCACAAGGCAAAATGTGGGGCCCAGTTGTATAAGGGCTCTGTGAAATGTTCTTTCCTTTGGAGCATATCAATAATCATGGCCAAGTTCCTTGAGGGTCTTTGCATCTGCATCTTGCAAATACAGCTCTCTTGAGTTCATCTGAAGTTATCTTCATGATGACTGTGGAAGATGTGCTTGGGTCTCCACCTCCCAAACCAATCTGTCTAGCCTGTCTGTCTGTCAACAGCCTGGGGTCAAGGGAAAAGGCATCCCTCCTATGAGTGGATCCGAAATCCAGGGCTCTGTCATTGCTAGAGTACTGGGCAATAGTGCGACCCTCAGCAGAACACATCTGGCCCAAACCTGACTTGTCTGGCCCAAGCCAGCTTTGGGACATTGGCTAGGTCTCTGAACTCTCATTTCCTCATCTGGAGGAGGGGAGTGGTCATAACCTTCCAAAATGTTATGGGGAAGAGTGCCTGGCCTACAGCAGATGTTCAATAAATGTTTATTACTGGGGCACCTGGGTGGCTCAGTGGGTTAAAGCCTCTGCCTTCGGCTCAGGTCATGATCCCAGGGTCCTGGGATCGAGCCCTGCATCGGGCTCTCTGCTCAGCAGGGAGCCTGCTTCCCTTCCTCTCTCTCTGCCTGCCTCTCTGCCTACTTGTGATCTCTGTCAAATAAATAAATAAAAATCTTTTTAAAATTTTTAAAAAATGTTCATTACTATTAGAATTTCTGGAAATAGTGGACAATGTTTCCTCTGAAATGCCCCTGGACCATAACAAGCATTTTGGGACTCGGTTTTATGCACTGCCTGAACAGAGTGATCCAACCACTTTGGATATAACTTTAGTTCAAACATTAAAAGGTCAAAGTTATGTCCTCCACTCTCATTCTTTCTGTCCAGAAGCCTCCCTGTGGAAATCAGAATCTGTTAAGAGAGCCCCTGGAAGAAAGAATCTCTGTGCTCCAAGGAACATATTCAGGAAGTCAACCTCTGCAATTTTGATTCTTTCAACTTATTATATGATGTATAGGTTATGGTGTGGGAAGATACAAGAATCTGTAGACAGAGGACCTGAGTTCTATTCTAGTCCTCGCCCAGCTGTTACCAGTTGAGCTATGTGATTTTGGCTAAGTCACTTAGCCTCTCTGAGCTTCAGATTCCTCATCTATAATATACATCTCATATAATATGAGAGTGTATACTTCATATACATATACAATATAAGTATACATTGTATGTATACATATACACTATATCATATACAT
>ML105838.1:21178-98411 GCA_003697995.1 Taxidea taxus jeffersonii
ATATAAGTATACATTGTATGTATACATATACACTATATCATATACATATACACTTATACATATACATATACATATATAAATAAGATAATGAGAGGGAAAGTGTTCTATAAACTACAAAGTATGTTCAGGTCTAAGTTTCTTAGATTTGTCCCTTTTCCTCCTGGCCTATTTTACTATAGGTCAAAAACATCTTATCTACAACTCCAAAATGCAAAAAGTCTGGAAAATGATACCTTTTGTAACTTCCTTGGCTGCAATACTTGACCTCAACTGATGTGATGTTACTTATAGACCTTATTTATCCTAGTTATAGTGAATATTTGTATGTTTTACTGTGGAAATAATGTATTTGAAAGTGCCATTCCAGTTACCCCTGGTGTGACAAGAATGCATGAGATATTCTGAAACACATCTGGCCCCAAAAATTTTGCTTAAGGAGATATGGATTTATATCCTAGGAATAGATCCTAAGCTGTCATCATTCATGTACCACTTTCATTATTTTTGTCATATTCTTTTACCACCCGTATCATTTGCTTTATAATATTTTAATTGACTCATTTTTTACTTTTTTCAAATGACTCTTTTTAAAAAAACACAGCAAAATAAATGTCTAATTATACATTAAAAATATTTTTCTATGTTCTACTCCAATTCGCCCTGCACATTACAGTGAACACACCCCACACGTTAGGCAACAATGACCTCCAACCAGGACAACTATTTTAGCTCCTAAATAGGACACAAGTGATAAGGGCAACATTGCCAAGTTCAGAACACGTCTTTGAGGTTTTCAATTACCATAAATATTCAGCAGTTCAATTCCAAGTGCCAGCTTCAGTCCTGCTGTGAGCAGTGATCTCAGTCACCTCAGCTGTGAAGGTCTGTTGAGAAAAACCACAAAATAGCCAATAGAGACAGATGACAGGTGAATCTCCTAACAGCTGAGGTGTGGGAAGTTCTTTCACGGATACACTCATTGATTCTCACCTACACCAACATTTAAAATAAAAACCAGGCCCACACAGGTTAAGAGCTTCGTCTAAGATCTCTGAGCCACAGGCAGAGCTGAGAGTAAATTCAGGGGCCCGCTGCCAACCTAGGGTTTTCTGTGCCACATCATAGGGTCTCACGCCCATACTAAGTTAGTCCCAGCTGCTCACGGTGTTGCTTATGCCACTGCCTGCCTCTGGTTAATATTCACAAAAACTGCTTGAATTTCATAAAACCAGCCTGCTTTCAGCCTAAAATATTGCCCTCATGGCTTAGCTATTATCCTTTGCCAGTTCGTGAAGAAGCTCTGCAATAGTTGAATGGGTCTAACAAGGCTTTTAGGGGGTCTGAGAATCTTCGGAATGGACCAAGAATTATGTGTCAGTCTTAGCATTTTCTAAAACACCGGAGGAATAGAAGTTGGTGGAACCAGGGCAGTGCCCAGATAATCTGTTCCAAGGCCACATATAATGGCATGATTTAACCTTTTGGCAAGTGTTTTCTAGAAACCACAATTTTTAGAAGAATCAAGAATTTCCCAAATTAGCTAAACAAAGTCAGAGGTTACTCTCCTTTTTTCATTTCACCAGAATTAATTACTAATAGTCTCAACTTTCTTCTTTTTTCCCATGTGTAAGATCATGAAAAGGAAATTACACTGGGGGTCCAGCAACTAGGGTTTTCAGTTCTGTCTGTGTCCCAGAACCAGTCTACCATCCGTAAACCACAAAGGCAGGTTCTAAGGAGTTAGCCTGCAGCATAATCTGGAAATCTAGGTGCTATGGTCAAGTAGGCATATGTGTTCATCCTAGCCCTGTCCCTTGGTCAAGTTCTTTAAATTTCTCTGAGCCCCTTCTTTCCTCATCTGTAAAACTGACCTCAAACGTGTTAACGAGGATTAAAAAACAAACTGGTTGTAAAACACTGAACACAGCCCTGGCACTGAACACAGCCCTGGCACAAAGTGAAATGGTAGCTATTGTTGCTGGTGTTGATTTGGATAATCTGGGCCTTCCAACTGAGCTATATGAACAAGTATAATGAAAGGCTTTTGCTTCCAATGATTGTAGATTTATTACTCACAACAGGATGATTGAGGAAGCATCATGCAGTTGGTAGATAAGCTCATCACAATTCAATTTTCAAATGCATGAATTCTTCTAGCTTTGAGAAGCTATTCATGGTGCCTTAAAAGAAACAAAAAATCAACCGGCACTGCTTCAAATATGGCCAGTCATGGACTGTCAGTGGAAAAGGAAGTCAGGGCAAATGGGGATAAACATCATCAACAAATAATTGTTATTTTAGTCTGTGCCTTTGACTTTCAGGACAGAACATTTTACCCAGGTGTGTCCACCTGATTTGAGTTTCACCAAATTGCTGCCCCTGGCTCCTCCTTCCTTGGAGAGGAACAGCCCAGAGTTAAGGAGCAAGAGGCCAGAGAAGACATAAGGAACCCATGCTAGTATTTTGTGAATTGGAGTCAGCTGACCAACTGCATCAGGGTGACCTAGGTGTTAAAACGCCAGACCCCCAGGCCCCAAATGAATAAGACTCTCTGGGGTTGGAGGTAGAAAATATGCACCTTTAACAAGCACTGTTGATGCAACCAAAACTTTGAGAACCACTGATCTTAGGCCATGTTATAATCATGCAATAAATGCCACACATTATTCATGTGCCGATTAGGATTTCTGTCTCTAGTAGAAATCCATGGCCTAAAAAAAGCAAAAACAAACAAACAAACAAAAAAACGAGCAAACAAGCCATCCCAGGAATTGTCTAGCTAAATAATAGAAGGAAAACAGAGTATAATGGTGTCAAAGGGCATGTGGAGTCAGCCTGCTTGGTGACCTACAGGGACAGTTGTCAAGAAGGTCTTCCCCAAGTGGAAGTTCCACCTGCACATTTTAAGAAAAAGTGGGTGAACTATAGAGGTTACTGGGTAGATGTGGACAGGATGCACAAGTAGAACGAGTAACATGGCAAAGCAGAGAGATGTGAGAAAGCTTTTGGCACATGTGAGGAGCCACAGTGACTCTTTCCGTGGCTGCAAGGCAGGGAGTGAGATTTCGAGGGATAGCGGAAACACGTCTTCTCTGTGCAAAATTACAGATATGCTTGCCTTCCACAGAGAAGAAAAGCCATTTGAAGTTTCTGGCATTAAAAAGCACAAACAAATCTCTAGGCTCTGCTCTGACTTGACTTTATTTTCCTTTTCCTAATTTTAAAATACACTGGCATCCTATACCAAATCCCAAGCTGATGCTAAGTATAGTCAACTGTACCATAAGTTGCTTTGCTTGTCTTGTTTAAACTCTCCACTGTAGCTAGCTTGGCCTCATTGTGTGCCGCATTGGGCTGTAAGCTCCTTAAGAGAAAAGATATCACATCTTACCTGTTTGCAATCCTCACTGCAACAGCCCTCAATCTTCACTGCCCTTCAGGGCTCTAAATCCCTCTTCTCATTTAGCCCCAACCCACGGATCACTCTCCTTGTTTGATCCCACATCCTCTCCAAACCTAAATTCTTTCATTTCCTTAGTATGTAGAAAAAGGGGATCCTTTCTTTCCTGGGCCCCAAATTCACCCACCCCACTCTAGCTTCAGGTCCAAATATGTGCATTCATTTTGCACATTGGTCACTCAGGTCACCAATGCAGGCTTCTGGCATTAGGTGCTTTGTTCAGTCTGTCATCCATCACATCTTGATTGTCCTCGTCATTGCTGGTTTTTCCTGGTTTGGAGAGTCACTGAATTTTAGGGCTGGAAGGAATTTTTGAGTTATCCATTCACGATAACTTTCTTGATTCAGTTATTTTTTTAAAATTTAAGGTATTTCTTGAACACATACATTGTTACATCCTTCTTATGGATTCTCTTAATTCTATTACCAACCTTGTGACGTAGGGATTATTATGGCCATTATTATGCCTTTTCTATTACAGATTAGAAAGTGAAAGCTCAGAGAGATTAAATAATTTGCTCAAAGTTACCTAAGCAATAGAGCCAAGACTCAAGCTCAAGTCCGTTGGCTCCAAAATGAATGCTCTTTCCATTCTTCTATACTCCCAGCTTTCGAATATCTGCCTTGTACAGACTCTGCAGATCCATCCACTGGATCCATTTACCTTTCCTCTCGCTCATCCTGGTGTCTCCAAAATGCCCTCAACTTTCACTCTTTACAGCTCTAGTCTCTACCATCATTTATCTCCGATTTGATTCAATCTAGAAGTTTCCTCTCCTCCCAAAGTTATACTCAACAACATTAGCATGAAAAGTGCAACAATGATCTTGCTCTGGAAGGTCCTATGTGCTGTTTTTATTAAAATAGCAACAATTGGGGCGCCTGGGTGGCTCAGTGGGTTAAAGCCTCTGTCTTCGGCTCAGGTCATGATCCCAGGGTCCTGGGATCGAGCCCCGCATCGGGCTCTCTGCTCGGCAGGGAGCCTGCCTCTCCCTCTCTCTGTGCCTGCCTCTCTGCCTACTTGTGATTTCTGTCAAATAAATAAAATAAAAATTAAAAAAAAAATAGCAACAATTTTCAAGATACCATTCACATTTTATATTATGTACCTATGTCCTCATCCCTAACAAAACTATTTTGAATCACCCATGAATTACTTTTGGAAGATGAGAATTCTTTGCTGGGTGAACCTAGATGTCATTATTTTCTTCCCTTATTTGTGATTACAGTAGGACAGCTTCTGGTCCAGTGGGTGGGATGTGAAACTAAAATTAATTCCTTTGAGTAAAGGTGCTCTGAACTGGATCAGACTTGATACCCATCTGGCACCACTATGGTCGTAATTCCGCTTGGTCCCTAACAGTCCCAGAAGTGCTGATAGTGGCCTGACCACCCTGCACACCCAGAATTTCCCCTGGGCCTGAGAAGCAGGAGCTGCCATCCAGATTTCATTTCTACTTGTACTCTACCAATGGGCAGAGCCACAATAGTAAGGCAGTGTGTGCATACTTCTCTTTCTTCTTTTTTAATTTTTTTTATTTAATTAACATATAATGTATTATTTGCCCCAGGGGCACAGGTCTGTGAATCATTGGGCTTACACAGTTCACAGCACTCACCATAGCACATACCCTCCCCGATGTCCATAACCCAGCCACCCTATCCCTAACCCCCAATCCCCAGCAACCTTCAGTTTGTTTCGTGAGATTAAGAGTCTCTTATGGTTTGTCTCCCTCCTGATCCCATCTTGTTTCATTTTTTCCTTCCCTACCCCCCACAACCCCCCACCCTGCCTCTCAAATTTTTCATGTCAGAGAGATTGTATGGTAAGTGTCTTGACTGACTTATTTCGCTCAGCATAATACCCTTTAGTTCCACCCATGTCTTTGCAAATGGCAAGATTTCATTTATTTTGATGGCTGCATAGTATTCCATTGTGTATGTATGTGTGTGTGTGTGTGTGTATGTATATATATATATATATATATATATATATCACATCTTCTTTATCCATTCATCTGTTGATGGACATCTAGGTTCTTTCCATAGTTTGGCTATTGTGGACATTGCTGCTGTAAACATTCGGGTGCACGTGCCCCTTCGGATCACTACATTTGTATCTTTAGGGAAATACCCAGTAGTGCGATTGCTGGGTCGTAGGGTAGCTCTATTTTCAACTTTTTGAGGAACCTCTCCATACTGTTTTCCAGAGTGGCTGCACCAGCTTGCATTCCCACCAACAGCGTAGGAGGGTTTCCCTTTCTCTGCATCCTCACCAACATCTGTCGTTTCCTGACTTCTCTTTCTTCTAACACCTCCTTCTTTCCTAATGTTTCCCCCTTTCCCTTCTATCATCCAGTCTTCCCTTTGGGCTCTAAATACAAAATTTCCATTCTTCCAGATCCATCCCAACCTAGTATTCTTTCAGTTTTCACTGGAGATACCATTTCTGCGGCATCTGAGTGCTACCAATTTCAATATCAGCTTTGGTGTAATTTTGAGAAATAAATTGAGCACACAGAGATATGGGCTATTTTTATTTGAAGCAAAATCCATCACTGGAACTGCTATCTGAGGTAAAGGAAAAGACTTGGAAAACAAGGCATTCAACTATTCCCATAGCAACAAGGGAATCATGCATTGCTGTGTGGTCCAATAGATGTTTATGGAAATGGCAACACCTACAAAAGGATTATAAAGTGACTGAGCATAGGAATTAGAGGCCAAGGGGCACCTGGGTGGCTCGGCGGGTTAAAGCTTCTGCCTTCAGCCCAGGTCATGATCCCAGAGTCCTGGGATAGAGCCCCACATCAGGCTCTCTGCTCCGCAGGGAGCCTGCTTCCTCCTCTGTCTCTCTGCCTACTTGTGATCTCTGTCTGTCAAATAAATAAATAAAAGCTTAACAAAAAAAAAAAAAGGAATTAGAGGCCAAGATCTGGATAACAGAGAACCACCTCTGTCATTCATTCTGTATGACCTTGAAGTTCTCAGAATTCAAGTTCCTTGCCTATGAAATGGGGTAAAGAATACCTGTATCTTCAATGTTGTTGTCTTAGCCAAATGAGATAATCTGTATGAAATTTGTCAACAAGAGAGCTTTAGATAAATTATGATCACTCTGTTGGGGAAGATAATGCTAAGGTTTAGAGGTGACAGCAACCAAAGATGGATAATCAAGTAAGGAGCACACACACACACCAGGCTTTCTGGACCATGTTCAGGGTGGGGGAAATTCAGATAAAGCCATAGTAGGTGTGTGAACCTGCTTCCCACTGCATTTGAAAGTATTCAGGTACCCAGGAGGGCCAAACTTCAGGCACTGGAAGAGAAACCTCAGTCTTTAGACTGTGGAGCTTTTAAGTTGCATGGCTAAGAGAATCCAAACCCCTCACATGGTGTGATCAACAGCTAGAGTCCAAACCTGTGGTCCCAGCCACCATGTGGCAGAACCTTGGCACTGTCCTTATGTCATTGCCTCAGCATTCATCAACTGAAGAAATCAAGCTATCCCAGCTACCTTGTCACTTCAGGGCTCTACCATAAGTTGGTTTGCTTGTCTTAAACTTTTAGCTGTAACTGGTTTCTAGGGAGTTTTTCAGAGGCTAGACTCTGAAGAATCAGTCTGGGATAAGTTAGCCCTTACTTTTCAGTAGATTAATAAAGAATACTCTTTCTTTTTCCCCATTTGAGTCTAAACTTCCTGAGTTCAGATAAAACGCTTTGAATTGAAGATAAAATAGCAGGCTTATGGGAATAAAGGGTAGGGTGGAAATATGGGTGAGGTATACAGTGGCAACAATGAGCTTGCTAGTTCTTCACCCCAGAATTGGGCAGAGCAGCTATCAAGTCTTTTATAAACCATGGGCCTTTCTGGACAGGAGCAAAATGTTTACTAATAAAATTACCCAGCAGTCCACTTCTCTGTAGGGAAGCAGATGCCAAAGGAAACCCAGTAAGTAATGACAAATTCCCCCCAAACCAACCATTGTAAGCAAAATATGGTAGATATATACAACCCAGGGCAGGGGAGAAGTCAAGCTAGTAACTGAGAGAGGTTAAAACTATTAAAATAGATGGCTCCTAAAGAAGTAAATGTCATGGGATAAAATATCGCCTCTTACCCGATTTTGAAGAATCCAGTGAACTGTAGTCAGTCCTTTTTCACATGAGAAAGGAGGTGCGTCTGAAGTTTACCATTAAATGGAAGTCCTATTTCCACCCCCATGGATGTGTGGTATACGTAAGACAATAGCTATCCAAATGACAAAGCCATTTTCCATGCAAAGTCTCATTCCATCTTAAAACAAGGCTGTGAGTACTAATAATAGTGCCTAATACTCAATTTGCAGATGAGCTAAATGACCAGGATCAAATAACTAGTAAACAGAAGACCTGGTACTTAGATTTAAACATTATTTCAACGAAATTACAGGCATTTTATAGGACCTTATCAGCTTTAAACAACATGCAAGAAAACTATTGGGAAGCCCCAAATCATCATACTTCAGTGCAGTTATTTTAGGGGTCATAGTGCCACAAAGAAATTCAAAGCCATGTGTTTGATCTTTTGGTTGCTTAACTTCATCAAAGGTGTGTGTGACGGACTGAGATTTCAATAAAGTCACACACACAAAAAAGAGAGAAAGTGGAACGTTTTCACTCTCGCATTCTTCAGCTCAAAAATATTCAACAGATTCCTCTTTTAAATATATTTAAATATATTAAATATGTTAAAATATATTTTAATATATTTACATTTATGTATTTATTTAATATTTATTTATATTTAAATATTTAAAAATTATATATTTATATTTAAATAAATATATATCCAATAAATTGGAGACCAGAAAGAGTCCTGAAAACTGCTATCTTCACAACAACCATTTACTGAGCACCTTCTATATGCCAAGCATTTCACCAGGCATTATAGAGAATTTCAATCCTTACAGCCCTAAAGAGAGATATTATTGTCTCAATTTTATAAATGGGGACACTCTGAGGCTTCAGAGAGGCTAGTCATCGTGTGTGAGCTCCCACAGCTAGGAAATGATCGGCTTACAACTGCTGGTTTCTGAGTGACAAATATAATGGCACAGCTTCAGAAAAGTAAAGGACTTTTCAGCCATGGAAGTAGATCTTCCCATATGACCACTACCAGGTCTATCAGCAGCAACCACTCCCCTCGGAGGTTCAGAAGGCTTAAAAAGCACACTGCAAATGGGTGAATAGTTTAAATCTGTCCATGTCTTTTTAATTAGTTTAAAAGTCCCTTACCACGGGGCGCCTGGGTGGCTCAGTGGGTTAAGCCTCTGCCTTTGGCTCAGGTCATGATCTCAGGGTCCTGGGATCGAGCCCCACATCAGGCTCTCTGCTCAGCAGGGAACCTGCTTCCCCCTCTCTCTCTGCCTGCCTCTGTGTACTTGTGATCTATCTGTCAAATAAATAAATAAAATCTTTAAAAAAAAAAACTCCCTTACCAAGCCTTCAGAAGTTCAAAATTGATCCAGAGCTAATAAAAACCCAGGTAGAAAGAGGAATAACCCATCATGATAAATACTAAGGACTCAACAACACATCAGATACAGCCTTTGCCTCAGTGTTGAGGCATCACACAACAGATGTGAAACAATGTGCTAATGGTATTCAGAGGGAGCCATGGAATCATGAAATATTTAACTCACTGATTGAAACTGAATTAATGTTTTGCCCTTTAAGATTGTTATATTTCATTTATATTTTTTCTGAATTGGAAAGATGCAATATTTTTCTTTAGAAGGTTACTGACATGAAGTCTTAATGCAGAGTAAAGAGGAACCAATATGCTGTGTCAAGCTGACTTACTTTATCCCCTTTGTTGAATTATATAAAAACAAAAAAACTATAATAAAATGCATTACAAGAACTTAACAGCATCATTGTGACCCATGTGTGTCACTCACTTAGATTTACAGAATTCCAGAGTTTCCCAAGTACCCAAGGTTGTCCATCTCCCTGACAGCAGAAGATCCTCAAAAGGAGGACTTGGATCTCATGACTCTCTTGAGCCACTTCCCTCATAATCTGGTTCATTACTGGCACCAAAGACATAATGGTAAAAGTGAGTGTGGAAAATAGTTTTTTCTGAATTGCATTTTAAATTTCTAAATTTTGCAGAGACAAAGAGAAAAGCTGAATCTTAAATTAGTAAGTGAAACTATTTATTAGCCATCTGAGTGGGAAGAATATTGCAGGAAGATATAATTATAAAACCTGAATGTAGCTGGGATCCAGTTTAGAGTATTCAGCCTGTTTATAAAATATGCCAGATATCAGATGGCACGCAAAGAGTAATGCATTAATAGCAGATAGACAAAACACTAGCTGCAATTTCCAGGAAAGACTAAAGAATTTGGACTAAGCTTTTGGCAGAACTGCTCAACAACATACTTTTTCTCTCGAAATCCAACTGCTTAGAAATAGAAAGGACTTGAAGGAAATGAGGAAAGTTTATTTTAAGCACCTTAAGCATTGTTCTTTTTAAATCTTTCATTTGCTACACAGAAAAAAAACACATACAAAAAGGAGGATACCAAGGACAGAATGTTTACTTAGTAAATTTAAAGCCCCTAAGTTATCCACCCCTCTCTCCGGTTGCCTAGATCAATGCAGTCCTATAAAATCTGAAGAAAAAAGCTTAGAATATGGAATCAGAAGTGTTGTATTTAAATAAAGGTCCAGCTGCTTAAAGAGCTTTGCAACTGTTCTCATCTATAAAATTGGGGATTGTATTACCTTTCCTTCTTCGCCAAACAAACAAACACCCACACAAAAAACAATGCTGTAATTATTAAGATATTCTGATGACTCCTCAATAGTTATTTGCTTTTGCCTGGAGATTATGTTTTTAAATGCTTTGCAATATATCTTTTCTACCTTACTGCAGCAATGATGCATTTTCAACTTAAGCTTTTTTTTTCACTGACTTTTTATTTCTCCTAGCATCCAGAAAAAGTCAACACTTTTTACACAATGTGCAAAGGTCTGCGATATTTGCAAAGAAAAATATGAAGATAAGTAAGATCTGATTCCTACCTTCAAGGAACTTATGATACAACAGAAAGGATACAGGTATGAAAAACATGCCTGCGATAATAAGGCATTATCTGGAAGACTAGATTGTTACAATACTAGTCTCTGATGAATAATGTCTTCCTGTGTCCATGTCCCTTTGCAGTATGATATGGCCATTTCTCACACTAAAAGGCTAGAGTCAACTTCTCCATTTCTTGAATTTGGGCTGGTTTTGTAACTTGTCTTCACCAAGGGAAGGTGGCAGGAGTTGTATGGCATAAAGTATCCATTAGGAGACCTTATGGTTTCTACTTTTACTCTCTAGGGACCCAACTGCCATGTAAGGAAGATTTGGTTAGACCAAGAACTAGTAAGAAACTATGCAGTGAGAGAGATTGTAGTCTTCCATCCATCTATGCCAAAACCATCTTAAACCCTCCAGCTACTGCCAATTCACCAGCTGACTACAGCCACGCGACTGAATCTAGGCCAGACCAGCAGAGAAATTGCCCAGCCAGCACACAGAAATATGAGAAATAGTAGCTTATTAAACATCCCCCAAGTTTCAGAATAATGGATAACTGAGATCTCTGATAAGTACTATAATGGACTTAAAAAGTGATTTGGGAACAAAGAAGAATTAGAAACTATTTCCTGTTCAGAAGATGCGGGGTGATAGTTAAAGACAACTTTATAGCAATAATGACTTTTAATGTTTTTCCTTTTTTCTTTTTTGGGGGGGCTATTTTTAACACAACTTTATTGCAAATATTTAAAGTATAAAATTTAGTGAGTCTTCACCATGCGTCATCACCAAAATCAAGATAAAGAATGCATCCATCACCCACAAATTTACTTTCTTAAGTGGTTGCACCATTTTACCTCCCTACCGGGAATGTTATTATGTACCAGCTGTCCCACATCCTCATCAACCCTTGATTCAGTTTTTTTTTTTCAATTTTAGCCATTTTAGTGAGTGTGGTTTTAATTTGTATTTTCATGACTAATGACATTGAGCATCTTTGCATGTGCTAATATGCCATCTGTATATCATATATGGGTGTTGGTTTTACTAGATTTTGTCAATTTATTTTTGCATCTATTGATTTGATCATACAGAGAAATTGGGTCCTTAAATATTCATAGTTTTCCTTCTTCCTCCCATTCTCTATCTCCTCTCTTTGCATCTACACATTTTCAAAGGCATTTTTTGTGCCCACATGCCTCCAAAGGTTGTTCTGTTACTTTCTTCTTCCTATGCTTCAGTGTGCATTGTTCCCTACCAACCTATCTTGCAGGTCACTAATTCTGTCTTTTGTGTGCAAATCCACTGTTTTATCCGCCTAATGTGTTGTGATTCCAGATATTGCATGCAGTTATAGAATGTCCATTTTTGATTAATTTCATAGAATACCTTTCTGATGAAAGCCTCTACCTTTTTTCCCCCATAACTTTTCTCAAACAAAAATAACATAGTTATCACTATATTGTACACTTGAAACTAACACAAACAACGCATGTTAACTATACTGAAATTAAAATTTAAAAAAAGAGGGGTCCCTGCATGGCACAGTCAGTTAAGCATCCAACTCTTGGTTTCAGCTCAGGTCATGATCTCAGTGTCTTGAGATCAAGCCCCACAACAGGCTATGAGCTCAGCAAGGAGTCTGCTAAAATTTCTCTCTCCCTCTCCCTCTGTCACTCCCTGCGTGGATGCTCTCTCTTTCCAAAATAAATAAATCTTTTAATTTTTAAAAAAGAAAGAAAAATAAGTTATTTTAGAGTTCTTGTCAGCTAACTCCATTATCTGGATTATCTGTGGGTCTGTTTCTTGTATCTTTTTTTCCCTTAGTTTTTGGTCATGTGGTCTTATCTTTTGGAATGTCTCAGAATCTTCAGTTAATTTCCAGGTGTTAAAAGTTTTATAGCATTGGGGAGGGTATGTGATATGGTGAGTGCTGCGAAGTGTGTAAATGTGGTGATTCACAGACCTGTACCCCTGGGGCTAATAATACATTACATGTTTATAAAAAAATAAAAATAAGTAAATTTAAAATTTTTAAAAAACATCATAAAGAAAAAAAAAGTTTTATAGGTTTCTGGTAATATCTTCCTCCAGAAAGGGTCATCCTTCCTTTTGCTAGGACAATATAGTATTCATCCTAATCCATCTAGAAATCATGATAAGTCAAGGCAGAGTTGCAAACGTTGATATAAGGCTTCTTCTACCTTTGCCCTGGCCTTCAGAATCTTCAAATGATAACCTAGGCTGTTCCCCAGGTCCCCTTCTTCCAGCAGGTTCTGAATTTAATCTTTGTTTCATAAGGCTCTCTGCTTAATTTTGTCTCCTGTCCTAAATAGCTCTACAATCTTGCAAATTTTCTGAGAGGGAATTACATATGCTTGAGGCTTCTGATTATATCTCCACCAAAAAGCTCTCCTGGTTTCTGTCCCCTAGAAGCAAGACTTAAAATACACAAAACCAAAATTATCAGCCTCCTGATGGAATAAGAATGGACAAAAGCCCCCAAGCTAAAAGCAGCTTTAGAAGTCAACTCACTTCTAAAATGTTCACTCCTCTTTGAAGTCCTGCCTAGACACGTCTCCACTGCCTTCAAATAGATAAGCTGAGCTATGGTAGTGGTGAACTTAATAATTTCTAGCAACTAGTGATGGCTGTATTTTTTATTCTTTCCTTTTCTGAATAGAACTGATTATTGCATAGTTGATGTTAGGGGCAGATACTTTTTTCATTTATAGGATATCTGATACCAATGAGCTAATTTAAAGCCTTATAGAGAGAACAATATATTCCCAGAGTTGAACGTAGTCACTGCACAGAAGTTATAGCCCACTCCCCTGTGGATGGGTGTTTTCCACATACAGAAAAAGGCAAGACATGAATATTTGGTAGTCAAAATGATAGTCTGTGATACATAGCTAGTTTCTCCTCCAAATGTCCTTTCCTCCTTTCAATTTTTGGCTATATACTCAGCCATACAGATGGGAAGATTTACAAGCATCTCTTTCAGTTTAGTGTTCATATGACAGAGGTCTGATACCTAAGTAGATGTGTCAATGTGGCAACTTAAAAGTTGGTTCAAACCCTTTTCCTTCTAGTTCCTTCCTCCTGGATAGACTGAAGATTTGATAGCCAGAGCAGCCATTTTAGATCAGGAAGTGACTACTGAGAACAAAAACTAATTACATGATGAAGCAGGATGGAAATCTGAGCTTTGCTACTTTGTGGTGCACAACTCTTATACAAGCCTTGGACAACATACTACAACAATTTTATATGAGAGAGAAATAAATGCCCATCTTGTTTCAGCTACTGTTATCTTGGGGTTTTGTTACTTATAGCTAAACCTAATCTAAACTAATTAGGAAAGTTCAGGATGGCAGTTCTCAAAGGATGAAAGCGTGGTCTGCAGAGTCCTAGGGAGTCTGTGAGGTCAAAACCAGTTTCATAATATACTAAAACCCTATTTACCTTTTTCACTGTGGTGACATGTTCACTGATGATGCAAAAGCCATGGTAGGTAAAAGCACCAACATAAGAATGAATAAAGACACTAGTATTCATTGTACTATTCATTGCCATGCATTTGTAGTTGGGGGAGAGGGAGAAGAAAAGCTTCACTCCGTGTCTTTCAAAAAGCAGTCAAAATTATTTATTTTAAATATTGACTGTTGAGTAAATGTCTTTTTAATATTCTGTATGAAATGGCAAATGTGCAAAGTACTTCTGGGGATACCAAAATATGATGGTTGTCTTGGAGAAAAGTAATTATGAGATTGTTTAATGAGATAAACTTGGTTATTCAGAAGTGCATATTTGGCAGACATTTTCTTAAACATGAATGGCCACTTCAAGGAAAATTAATGATATGTGTTTCCAATGACAAAGTTTAAGCTTTCACATGAAAATCAGAATTTTGGGAAACATGTTAACTGTCATCTGAATTTGAAAGCTTCCCAATACTTAAGAGATGCCTTTTTTTTTTCTGTGAATTCAGCTTTTTTTTAAAATTTAAACTTTTTTAAAATTTAAACATATTATGTAACCCCACCACCCTCTCCCAACCCCTCTCCCCCCGCACCCCCCTCAGTATGTTTTATGACATTAAGAGTCTCTTTTGGTTTGTCTCCCTCCCGATCCCATCTTGTTTCATTTTTTCTTTTCCTACCACCTTAACCCCCACCCCCGTTGCATCTCCACTTCCTCATATCAGGGAGATCATGTGATAGTTGTCTTTCTCCAGTTGACTTATTTCGCTAAGCATAATACGCTCTTTTTTAATGATATCACAGGCCACATTATACATGATTTTTAAATTTTATGTGGGAAATGTCTTAACATTAGGAAGATCTACATAACTGGTGAATCAATAATTTCCAAATGCTGAATGTATGGTGTTATAAAATCATGCATGGGAAAATGTTCAAAGTGCAAGGTAGACCAATAGGTTTTAATGTAACCCAGTGCAAAATTTCATTGATATGGCTTTGAATTCTACAGTGCAATGAACTGTTTGGAAATTACCCCCTGCACAGTGTTAGTAGTGTCCAAGAATAAATCTAGTCATATAAAAAGATTATTAAAATATTCTTCTTTTTTCCAATTATATATCTGTGGGATGCAAAATTTTCTTCATATACTTCAAACAAAATAAATACCAAACAGATTGAATGCAGAAAAAAAATATGGGAATCCAGCTGTCTTCTAGCAAGCCAGACATTAAAGAGATCTACAATACTACTCCTCTCACTAAATTATACTTTCAAAAAATTATCTTCATAAAATGTGTATCATTCATGTTAACATGAAGGTGGGTTACTACTATTTTAAAATAAATTGTAAATATTTTTGTAATTTGTCAGTTTTCATTTCTAATGCAGTAAATATTTTTATGACCTTCATAAGCAAAAGCTCTTTGAGGACCTCAGTATTTTTTTTTTCAGAGCTCAAAGGAGTCTTGAGGCCAAAAACTTTTAAAATATTTGGTTTGTGATACTGAAAGAATTTGAAATGCAATTACAAAGCTGAACTCTGTGAAATAATAAGATCAGGAAGAGTACCAAGCTCAGAGTTGGGTAAATAATGCCCTAGTCAGAAAAAAGAGGAGTGCCTATAGGTTCTAGATATTGTAGACTAATATACTTGATATTAATCCTCAAGAGAAAAATTAGTACAGATTAAGGAGAAAATAAAATGATCACCATTGCCTCCCAATACAAGTTCACTAAGAATAAATCATGCCAAACCAAATATTTGTTTCCTTGATAACCAGCAGAACAGAAAATACATACATAGTATATTTCCCATCAAGCATTTGGCTATCTGTTTGACTCATTAAACAAATCTACTATACACCCACCATGTTTCAGGCACTGTACAATACATTATAGACAGAGAAGTGAACAAGTTGGATGAAATCCCATCCTTTGTGGTACTGACATTTGAAGCACAGTCAGATCTTTTCCTTCTTATGAAATATGGGCATGAATTAATATGGAAGAAAGAACAGTTAAAACTGTTAACCATAGGGGCACCTGGGTGGCTCAGTGGGTTAAAGCCTCTGCCTTCGGTTCAGGTCATGATCCCAGGTCCTGAGATCGAGCCCCACATCCGGCTCTCTGCTCAGCAAGGAGCCTGATTCCTCCTCTCTCTCTGCCTGCCTCTCTGCCTACTTGTGATCTCGCTCTCTGTCAAATAAATAAAATCTTAAAAAAAAAACTGTTGGGGCGCCTGGGTGGCTCAGTGGGTTAAAGCTTCTGCCTTCGGCTCAGGTCATGGTCCCAGGGTCTTGGGATCGAGCCCCGCATCGGGCTCTCTGCTCAGCAGGGAGCCTGCTTCCTCCTCTCTCTCTCTCTGCCTGCCTCTCTGCCTCCTTGTGATCTCTGTCAAATAAATAAATAAATAAATCTTAAAAAAAAAAAAAAAAACTGTTAACCATAAAATGACTAAAAATTAATTGTCTCTTTCTCCTCCCAATTGGGGGTAAGGGAGAAAAAGAGAAAATGTTTGACCTATATACTTTAAAAATAACAGCATGGGACATTATATATATTCTAAAAACTGCATTTCCTTTAGTACAAGGTTGGGGAAAAAAGAGAAAATAAGGAAGAAGCACTTGAGACCTATGGTAAAGAGATAGAGAATAACCACTGTTGTGCAGGAATGGTGACGGTGGGGTTGACATGCAGGAGAGAAAAATGTTATTCTAATTAAAGTACCCTCAATTTTTTTTTCAACTAACTCTCTTAAACTCCATGTATATCTAGCATCTGCTAACTATTTTATAAATAGTAAAGCACTACACAAATGTATAGCTTTCATATTAGCAAATGCCAAATCTTTACTGAATTTCACAATTCTCATAAAAAATTCCTTCACCCAACAGGTTTTGAAGGTTCACCGCAGCTCTCCTCAAAAGTAGCTCCTTTGAGTTTAATTCTTGAGTCGCCATTCTTATATTCTATTCCTATAAACAAAAAGTTTGACTTGGACTTGTAGTTGTGGGAAAATCATGCAATCTCTCAGGTGCTTATTCTTTTTAACTTGTGTCAATAAAAAAATTTGCTCAGATTTCTTTCATTCATAAATCCGTCCATGGCATTAATATGTTTGATGTCATAAATTTTATTATAAAAACCAATACACAACACCATGTGCTTCATATTGCTGTCAGCACAAGATCGGTAGACACTAAAAGTCCTGAAGTTTCAAAATTAAAACGTTTTATGTCCTTGCTTTAAGCAGTACTTCATTTCTAAAAGTTAAAGAAGAGAAACCAATTTCAGTGTTACAACTCATATACCAATAGCATTTATTGCTTTGGTAGAAACATGTGATCTGTTAGTAAGATTTCATGATGAGCACACAACAAATCCTAAATAATTTGCAGATGGGTTATCCACATACAGTATGAATTCCCAGACAGCTTCCCCAGGCTTCTGGGCCATTTCCATCTACTGCTGTCAGTAAATATGCAGGGATTATCAATCCTAATATTTAAATATTAGTATTTAGATTTAATCCAGAAAGCCTTAATAGTGCAAAACAAAAAAAAAATTTTTACAATACACTCCCAAGTGAAACATACCTCACATGTCTGAGATTTCCATAACATGTATTGTTAATGTCCTCACTTCTTTCAGGTCTTCCCTGACTACTCTATAAAAATAAACCCTCGTATGCACACCAGTATTTTCCATGCCCTTACCATGTTTCATTTGTCTCTAGAACTTATCACTATCTGCAATAAAAAATATTTAAATGTCTATTTGCCCAACTGATGTCTCCCCTTCCCAGAATAAACTTAAGGAGAATGAGAATGTTATGGTTGTTCACTCAGTTCCTTGAACAGTTCTGAGCACGTAGTATGCACAGAATTTCTTAAATGAACATTGAGATTATAAGTACCTTTGGGTTTTGGTAAGAAAACAACTAACTCCACAAATCTGAAAGTAAAAAGGAACCTAAGCAGAGAAGAGATGTTACAAAGTCCATTCAACTGATGCCCTACTGCATAGTAACACAGGCTTTAAACTTGGACGAAGTTGGATTCCAGTCTACTTATTAGTAGTGACCTCATGGGTCTACTACTAACTTTCCACATAAAATTTACCCAGTATAAAAGAGGGACAATAATAGCACCAACTTAACGTCATAATTTAAAGTGATTACATGTGATGAAGTGTACATGACACTGACATGACAGTAAGAAAGTGCTTAATAAAAGGAAGCTAACATTATTATCATCATTATCACCATTGTCATCTCACTCAGGTTCCAAAGCCTAATATTTCCCAAAAAATTCCTGGTAAGACTGGCTATCTAGTTGCTAAGTCCATATAGCTGAGAAGTGGCACATTAGAGAGAGAAGGCCATTCTCAAAAGCCCAGAGCTGTAAAAAGATGGGAGGAAAATGAAAGTTTTCCTGAGGCACTGCCTTACAGCACAATAATAATGTCCATGGGGATGGTGCTTAGCCACTAAGAAAAAGATGACATTCCATTTAATACATTCTTTTCAGATAGGAAGAAAATAAAATTCTAAAATTAGGAAGATTTACTTCAAAATGGTTTACATAAACTTTTTGTGTGAAAGATAAAAAACTCCCATTACCTTCAAAATTTAACTTCTACAGAAAAGGAGTAAATGAGGCATTATTCTATAGAAGGCTTGGATATCTCTGCTGTAAAGACCCATCAGTGTGATTTATACCAACCTCTCTAGAGTTATTTTTGACATCCTATTAAAGATCAAATTGTCTCAATATAGGATTATTCTTTTCTCATAATCTGTAATGGATCTCCAATATGGATTTCAGGGAGTTAGTAAATAGCTCCATCTTACTGTCTCAGTGACATTGCTACAGCCCTGTAAAAAATCTGCATTTATTTATTCTATTTCCTTTAGTGACAGAATAACCAAAGCCTTCCCATAGAGATTAGGAAGAAAATCAAATTTCAAAATCAAAACCACATTCCAAATTTCTTAAAAGATATTTTTTTGTTCAATTCCTTTGTAAAAACATTGGTCACCATTTAACATACAGTGGCAATAAAATGCACTCAATTCACATGCATCAACAAGTCAATAAATCATGATACACAGACAACATGTATTTTAAACAAACAGTACTTTTAAAGTAGCTCATGTTGTATTTAACTATAGTTATGGTGCTTCCAATAAAGAAATAGCTAATACGAGAAATAAGATTCCAGTTTCAATCTGAAATAAGGTTATTTGTGACAAGTACCGTGAAACAGTTTTATGAAGCCATTCTCTTAAAGGGAACCATTTTTCAGAAATCACTTTGTGCAAAGCACCAATACTCATGTAGAATAAGATCTTGAAAAGATGTGTACCTTGGGTAAGGACAAAAGGGCTCCATTTTTTGAAAGTTAATTATCTGAATGATTCAAATATTTATTATGCCCCCAAATTAAAATATCTTTCAACATGAAGGTTATATATGCTATGTTTTGACACCTTAAAAAATTCTTCAGACATTCAGCTAAACTGAAAGCTTCTGTAGGTCTGGATTACTTTCAAGAGCAAAAAGTGAAAACCAATAATCAAAGCCCTTTCTAAACTCACAGGCAAGATTTCTGGATATGGGATTTAATTAATAAGAAGCAAATTTAAGCACCACAATAAAACAGTTTTTAGAAAACAGAAAGGACTGGCAATATACAAGTCAGGAACAAATGCACTTTGACATTAAAAAAAAAGTTGTTTAAATTAACACTCTAACCCTATCAGCTAAAATAACTTATTTTATGTGGAAGATAAAGACCACGATTCTGTTTAAGAAGTTCTGTAATTCTAATTTGATCAAATGAGACTATTGTATTATTTGCACACAGTAAGAATGTTATGCATTTATTTTTACATTATAATTTATTTTCTTCTTTTCTCTCAAAAATCTATGATTAAAGGATAGCTCTAAGCTATTTTGAAGTACACAGAGAGTAATTTATGACAAATTGCCTTGTGGGGGGGAAAACAGCCCTTCTGAAAATAAGAGGTCAAAGTAAATATGTGCAAATAAACTTTAAGGTAACTGTAAGTCCATCCACCTTAGAAGTTTTCCTTCTTTTTCATCTATTTAGCAACAAATAGTTATCTTAATTTCAGTTTTTCTCCTCCATGATGAGTTTACTCTTACAAGTAGGAGTAATGTATTTTAGCATTTATATAAGAGACCACATGCTAACAAACTTTAAGGGCTCATAAAATTTATGACTCATATATAGTTGTACTATATATGTCAGATATGCAAGGCTGGAAATAAGCAATTTCAACCTAGAATGTTATTTAAACATCACAAAAGAAGAAAAAAGACAAAAAAAAAGATTTCTTCTCACATAACTTTTGATTACTATTCATAGCCAAAAAGCAAAATACAAAATATTTAGTCTTCACCTCAAAGTAAATCATCCAGAAATAAAACTTTTATGTGATAAGACAAGACATCAGGATTATGAGTATGGAGTATTCAGATTCATTCAGATGAGAAGACGTTTTGGGAAAAAGAAATCCATCCCAAACAATAGAATTTGTATCTCGTTAACCTTCCAAACATGACTTCAACTTTACCACTTACACCATAAGCCTTCTCAACAGTTCCCATTTTCTTTTTCTCTAAAAAAATTTTTTAGTCTCTTAATTTCCAAGTGTCATGCCAAACCCCTTATTTTACAAAAACCCCTTATTTTACCCAAATTCCACAATCCCCATTTATAAAAGACCCTAAAATAATCATTTTCTTGGAGCAGAAGCTACTATGTAATGATTTAAAATTGAGAAATTAAAGATAAGAAAAATCAACTGAAAATAAAACACTTACTAACATATATGGTTTTATGTAGTAAGGACATCATATAATTACTCATTCCAATTAACCTCTGGCTCTTCAGACACTGAGGTCAGAAAATTAAAGTGAATAACAGATACTTAAAAGAGTTTAAAAAATGACAAATTATATGATTGTAAATGTTCAATGTAAAACAGTACAAAATTGATGTTGCCAAATAGAGTAAAAAAAACCTTTAACTTATATTACACATCTTAAGTAATGTGGCAAAAATCTCAAGGCTGAGTTGTAACTAGAGAACAACAGCAACGACAGAAGATCCTTTCATGCATGCACACACATGAAGTAACAAATATGCAAACCCCAACTCAGTACAGTACATCAATGACTGATTCTTAAGTGATATTTTGATATATAAAGAAAAAGAATAAGGTAAAATGTTGACTGCCATTGATGAAAAAGCATTTCAACAATTTACACAAAATGGATACTAAACATTTTTTAAAAAGATGTCCTAAGAAAACCAAGCCACAATAAGTTAGTGTTCTCCATAATACATGCTGAATTATTTGATCCCATATCTATACACTGTTATTGTCTTAATTCCTAAATGTTGTGACAGCATATTTAGTAATTGAGGTACATTAGTTTACACCTTTTTATAGATATTCTAAGAGGGTTAATTTTTCTTTTCCAGTTTTTCATCTTCTTCACCTCCTCCAAAGAAAAGCAAAGGAAACATTCCTAGAATGCAGCCAATAGTCACCCCAACAGCTTTGCCCTAAGGAAACAAAAGAAGACATTTTTTGAAAGTTATTTTATCCCTGAAAGAAGGATCTTTGCCTAAGTATCTATGATAAACAATTACTATGTACCATAAAACTCAACTGTAATTGCCTTTCTTTTGATCATAGTAACTTACATGTAAAAATAAGTCATATATGACAAAGGACAAAAGCATATGCCATGGAGAAAAGATAGTTTCATAAATGGTGTTGGGAAAACTGGACAGCTACATGCAAAAGAATGAAACCGGACCACTTTCTTATACCATACACAATAATAAACTCAAAATGGATTAAAGATCTAAATGTAAGATCTGAAATCATAAAAATCCTAAAAGAAAAGATAGTCAGTAATCTCTTAGACGTCAGCCTTAGCAAAATTTTTCTGGATCTGTCCCCTCAGGCAAGAAAAAACAAAAGCAAAAATACACAATTGAGACTACTTGAAACTGAAAGCTTTTTGTAGCACAAAGGAAACCATCAACAAATGACAAAGCAATCTACTAAATGGGAGAAAATATCTATAAATGATATAACCAATAAGGGGTTAATACACAAAATACATAAAGAATTCATACAACTTAACAGCAAGAAACAATCTGATTAAAAAATGGGTAGAGGACTCGAATAGACATTTCTCCAAAGAAGACATATAGATGGTCAACACATGAAAAGCTGTTCCATACTACTAATCATCAGGGAGATGTAAATCAAAACCACAATGAGATATCCCCTCACACCTTTCAGAATGACTAAATCAAAAACACAAGAAACAAGAAGTGGAGAAAAAGGAACCCTCATGCACTCTTGGTGGGAATACAAACTAGTGCAGCCACTATGGAAAACAATACGGAGGTTTCTTAAAAAATTAAAAATAGAACTATCATACGATCCAGTAATCAAAATACTGGGTATTAGCCCAAAGAATAAAAAAACACTAATTCAAAAGGATACATGCCTCCCTATGTTTATTGCAGCATTATGTACAACAGCCAAACTATGGAAACAGCCCGAGTGTCCACTGATGTATGAATGGATAAAAACGCGTACACACACACACACACACACACACACACACACACACAGCCATAAAAGAGAATGAAATCTTACCATCTGTGACAATGTAGATGGACCTAGAGGGTACTATGCTAAATGAAGTAAGTCAGACAGAAAAAGACAAATAACATATGATTTCATTTATATGTGGAATCTAAAAAACAAAACAAACAAAAAATAGATATAGACTCACAGATACAGAAAACAAAGTGGTGGATGCCAAAGGACATGGAGGGGATGGGTGATATAGGTGAAGGGCAATAAGAGTACAAATTCCCAAGTATAAAATAAATAAGTCATGAGAAAGAAAAGTACAGTGCAGGAAATATAGTAAAAAACGTTGTACACTAACTTTGTATAGTGAAGGATGGTGACTACACTTATTTTGATATGTTGTAATATATATAATTGCTGAATCACTATGTTGTACTCCTGAAACTAATGGAATATTGTATGTCAACTACACTTTAAGTGGATATTGGGGAGGATATGTCCTATGGTGAGAATGAATAAATAAATAAATAAATAAATAAATAAATAAATAAAAATTAAATCTACAGTTAAAAAAATAAAAATTAAAAAATAAGCTACAAAAAGGTTCTAGAACAAGTAATATTTAAAGTTCAATGCAACTAGGAAAAGTTTTTTTTTTTTCAAATTACCAAGAAATAACTCCAAAGAAATATTCAAGTAGAAAAATACCTTTTAGAAATTGTACATATATTTTTACTTCTGAAGATAGGGGAAAAAAACCTCACCAAATATTCTCAATATATTTGGATTTGCTCCTTTTTGTATATATTCCTTTTCAATATTTATCCCCATGTATACGTAATTATATATAGGTCTAATCATTATGTAAACATAGCTTTGTTTTCTGCCTCAGTTCAATATAACAGCCACACATGTTATAATAAGCTCTATTTTTCAAACTGTTTCATAAACTTAATAGAAAACTTCTAAATTCCACTGAACTGATGGCCTATAGTATGTTTAAAGCTCTCCTTACACCATTGAAAGTCACTGCTTTTTCACCAGTATAAGTGATACTGTAATAAACACTTCTGTGTGTAGTTTTTCCCAATGATTTATCTAAAAATCAAATAATATGAATATCTGGGCATATTCATAGGGTAATGAATGCTATGCTGTCTATTCTAGGCCAAAAAGACTGCAAATACATATATACCAATTGAAATACAGTTGACCCTTGATCAACACAGGTTTGAACTGTGTGGGTCCACTTATATGTGGGTTTTTATAGTGTAGTACTATAAATGTATGTTCTTTTCCTCATTATTTTCTTAACAACATTTTCTTTTCTCTAGCTTACTTTATTGTAAGAATACTATATATAATATGTATAACACAAAATATGTTAATTGACTACATATGTTATTGGTAAAGCTTCCAGTTAACAATAAGCTATTAGTAGTTAAGTGTTTGGGAAGTCAAAAATTATATGTGGATTTTCAACTCATGAAGGGGATGGTGCCCCTAACCTCCAGTTGTTCAAGGGTCAATGTTTATGTTTATGTATGTATATATGTATATCTACACATATATGATATATACACACCAATTTTTATACAATCATACCTATGCTATGAACACTTTTAAAATGTTTATTTTTGTAAATAATTTTTTAAATTTGCATTTCTAGGGTGACCATCTAGGTTAAACCTTTTCAATTAAGTTTTATTTCTTCATAATAAACATTTATTGAAAATCTACTATGTGCCAAACTCTGTGCTAAGTACAGTGAGACAAAGACTAATTAGATGCAGTCTATTATCTTTTTCTTCCAGGAACATCCAGTTAGTTATAAAGAGAAAATCAAATAAATAAAACAAGTTCTATCAAATATTACTGGTGCTATGATGGCTACATGATCAATGGTCTTGAATAAAATGTTTTTTCCTATATATTGTCCATTTATCTATCAGACCCTACAGGTTTTCTAATAAATTTCAAGATTAGACATTAGTGTTTCAACAACAGTTTGTATAAAAATTTTCAACTCTGTTATTTTTGGGTTTTGGTTGTGGTGGTAGTGATGGCTGGTGACAGTATGTCCATGCTTTATATCAACAGTCAGATTTTTCATTTTCATCATGCCAAACTTTGAAAAGTATCACTCCTACAGTGTTTTTTTTTAATTTTTATATAAACATATATTGTAACCCCACCACCCTCTCACACACCCCTCCCCCCTACCTACAGTGTTTTAATAAACAAGTTTTTTTCATTCCAGATGCTGAAAAAGTTTATCCTAGATCCTTATCTTGACCTTTAAGTTTGTATTCATTTATATTTATTTATATATACAGAGAGAGACTATTTTTAGATTCCTGACTTTCCTACATACTTGAAATGTCTGTTGCGGCTTCTACTTCTCACCCATTCTTCTACTTCTCACCCATTGTTACTACTGTCCAGGGAAACCAAGGCTTTCTTCTCTACCTCCCTACTCACTTTTGGATTGCCAGTTAATGAGTTTCAACCCAATTATCTCAATGGGTCATAAAGTCAATAGGGCAGAAAGGGAGGAAAGAAGTGGGATATCTTGATTCAGAACCTGAAACATCTTTCCACTGAAAAATCAGTTACTTATATATTATTATCAGGTCTTATGATAGCCTAGGCCTTATAAATAACTACTCTGGGACTAACCTAAGAACTTAAGTACATTCATAATATGGTTCTGCAAGAAAATATTTTTTGAGTTTCAAATAGCCAAATTATAAATGAGCTTTTAAAATACAACCTATGTCAACAGGAACCTGCCTGTGTATTTGTGTATGTTCCATTATGGGTCAGTTTCAGAGTCAGCTTATGTAATGAATAGACTGCTGATCACTAACTTAAATTATTTCAGACTATTTGTTAATTGAATTTTACGTTACAGAGAAGACTGATTTCATCTTAACATAAAAGAAGCAGAGTCAACGACTAAGAAATAGAATCACTACAGGGGCACCTGGGTGGCTCAGTGGGTTAAAGCCTCTGCCTTGGGCTTGGGTTGTGATCCCAGGGTCCTGGAATCGAGCCCCGCGTCAGGCTCTCTGCTCGGCAGGGAACCTGTTTCCTCCTCTCTCTCTCTCTGCCTGCCTCTCTGCCTACTTGTGATCTCTGTCTGTCAAATAAATAAATTAAAAAAAAAAAAAAGAAATAGAATCACTACATATGCTGGTGGAAGATTTATCAAAATACAAACACACACACACACACACACACACACACACACACTAGCTTAGTAATTGAAGTACTTAGTAAATAACGTACTCATGTAATAGGAGAGGGGAATGGACCTGCTTATAATACAGAAAGAAAACAGAATTATCAACTATGTGAGAAGAAAGCCTAGGAAAATAATCTTCTCTTGATCCTAACTGTAGTGCTAAAATGTTAAGCCAGATTGCTAGAATGTTAGAATATCCTGATTCCTCAACAACTCTGGCAGATATTAGCCAGCTAATCCCACTTCATTTTATCTACAAACTGTAGTATATGGACACTTTTATATGATTTTTACAAAGAAATAGATAAGTCTAACATGGAGCCCGAGATCTGCATTTCTAACAAGTTTCCAAGTAGTGTTGGCCCTGCTGGCATTACACTTTGAGAAGCACCGTCCTGTACAATCTCACTTTCTCCCATGGTTTCAACTATCACCTTTTCAGTGAGGCCTGCAGACCCTCCTATTTAATCTTGCAAGCTGTCTCCATTGCAGCACTTCCAACCTCTTGCAAACCCTACTCTGCTTCTTTTTTCTTTAATTCCTTTAAAATTTGTGAACTTCTAGTACATGAAGCATTTTATTTATCAGATTTTTTATTATCTTCTCTCTACCTCTAGAATGTAAGATCCACCAGAAAAAAAGATCTTGTTTTGTTAACCAATATATTCAAAACTCCTACATATGTACTGTGCATACAGCAGGTAAACAATGAGTTTTGTTGAATGACTGGTAATACTCATCATCTCTATTTCAGACCTCTCTAACTCTTGACTTTTAATCCAAATGCCTACTAGGTATTACCATTTGAATGTCTTATAAGCATCTCAAATTCAACTTTATCGAAATGAAAACAGAACTCACAACCTTCCCTTACTAACTTGTCCTTCCTCCTTTTCTTCTTGACTTAACTGGTGGCACTGTGATCCATCTAGTTTCCTTCCTATTTAAAAGTCTTCACTAGAATGCCATCACCTAGGTATGAGGTTCAAGCTCCTTAGTATAGCTTATACAATATCCTTCCTGTCTGATCCATTCTTACTTCTCCACTGCTATTTCTTACTGCCACTTCACTCTTCAACTACTACATTTTATAGTCCAGCAATACCCTAATTTCTTGTATTTCTCTGAACATACCCCGTTTTTATCACGTCTTTCTACCTCCTAGTCAAAGTACTCAGAATTCTCTTGTTCACCTAGTAAACATCTCATCAATAACACAAAAATCAGCTTAGGTCCAATTATCACCAAGAAATCTTCCCACCAAAAGAAATTTCTCCCCACAAAGTATTAATTCTCTTACTTGTGCTATTGCTATATCTAGTGCATAATTCTATAACTGCATATGTCACACTAAATTATAGTTTGTTTACATGTCTGGTTCTATACCTAAACAATTCCTAAAAATAATTGTAATTTATATTCATTTTATGTCCTTCAGTCTCTACTACATGACAGATATTCATTAACATTAACTGAATCATATAAAGAATATTCTAAAAATCAAGTATATCTACAAAAAATAGACAACAAAAAATTATTGTTCTTCTGAAAACTGCCAAAAGCTTAGACAATTTTTCTAAAAACTCCACTTAAATCAATTTAGTCTCAAATTTCTCAAAAGGACTGAATTATACAGTATCTTGTTCTGGCACCTGAATGCATTATCATAAACCATATATAGTACTTACAAAATGTGTACTAACACGTGTTTGCCACATGTCCACTTGCTTTGGTGTAAGGTCAGGAATTGATAGGCCTAATCTGGAAGCCAAAGCTTCAACGTAGCCTGCGAGTCTTTAAAAAAACACAAGGATAGAATATAAGTTTTTTTTTTCAAAGATTTTATTTATTTATTTGACAGAGAGATCACAAGCAGGCAGAGAGGCAGGCAGAGAGAGGGAAGGGAAACAGGCTCCCCGCTGAGCAGAGAGCCCGATGTGGGGCTCGATCCCAGGACCCTGAGATCATGACCTGAGCCGAAGGCAGAGGCTTTAACCCATTGAGCCACCCAGGCACCCCAGAATATAAATTTTTAAAGAGACACACAAATGTCCTCAGATAATAAACAAATTGCTACCAAAAGAAACAAGATAATTTTACACCTGTAACTGGCACTCTAGAAATGGTATAAATGCTTATTTACAATTTCCATTTTTATTGTGCATAAATATAGTTTAAAAATATTTTAATATTAATATTTTCATACATAGATCAACTAATTGACTTAGAGCAGATACTCTCTCTTATTTTATTTATTTAATTAATTAATTTCTTTTTTAAGAGAGAGCAAGCAAGGGGGTTGGGAGGGTGGAAGAGGGGCCAAGAGAGAGGAAGACAGAATCTCAAGCAGGCTTCACACCCAATGCACAGCCTGACACAAGGCTCAATCTCAGGACCCAGATATCATGACCTGAGGTGAAATCAAGATTCAGATGCTTGGGGTGCCTGGGTGGCTCAGTTGGTTAAGTGTCTGCCTTAGGCTAAGGTCATGATCCCAGGGTCCTGGGTCTGAGCCCTGCATCGGGCTCCCTGCTCAGCAGAGAGCCTGCTTCTCTCTCTCCCTCTGCTGTTCTCCCTGACTGTGAGGGCACTCTCTCTCTCTGTCAAATAAATAAATAAAATCTAAAAAAAAAGATCCTTAACTGACTGAGCCTCCCAGGCACCCCTCTCTCTTATTTTAAAAGATCATTTCAAGGTATAATAATAAAAAAA
Source organism: Taxidea taxus jeffersonii (assembly GCA_003697995.1). Taxonomy (NCBI): domain Eukaryota; kingdom Metazoa; phylum Chordata; class Mammalia; order Carnivora; family Mustelidae; genus Taxidea; species Taxidea taxus. The sequence continues at coordinate 49,817 of ML105838.1, forward strand.
AAATCTTGCGATAAAACCATAGTGATGTATTTACTCCAAATTCAAAGCAAAGCATGTTAGCATATGCTACTAGATGGGGGCGCCTGGGTGGCTCAGGTGGTTAAGCATCTGCCTTTGGGTACAGGGATTGAATCCCACATCTGGCTCCCTGCTCGTTGGGGAGTCTGCTTCTCCCTTTCCCTCTGCCCCTTTTCCTGCTCATGCTCTCTCTCGCCCACTCTCGCTCTCACATAAATAAATAAAATCTTTTTAAAAAACCATGATATTAGATTGATATATTAAGAAAAATAGACTAAATTTTCAGGGCAATCTCAAGTATTTATTTCCCATCAGTTATTGGATACAAACTCACTTTGTCAACTGTAAAAAAATATATATATATATATGGATCCCAATATCAGGTATGTTAACTTCTAAAAAAACTTCGTACCTAAGAGTCAAGAAAACATATTTGTTATTTAATGATATTTTTTAGAGGCAGAGGAGAAATAGTTTTTAAATATAAAGATTCCCAACAAAATCTTATCTCTAATGGAAAATAACTAATTAATGATGCAATCTAAAATTAAATGGCCTTAAAATCTATCAGACTACTTAGTTCTTTTATATATAAAAAGTTATCATAGTAGCTGTAACACATTAACCTTAATGTTGAAAATGGGGAAATAGAATGTGTAAGGGGTGATATCATTAAAGATTTATGTCAGGAATCTGAGAAATATAAAATTTATGCTCTGGTCCAAAAACAAGAAACTCTGAAAAAAAAAAAACCAACAAGAAACTCTGTGTTGTAACAGTAGCTTTGGCCCCAAACTCCAGTACAGAAGTCTAATATAGAGGGTCAGATCACTTATGAAGCCACCTTTTCCTAGATAAGTCTAAGTAAACTACTGGTAGGGCCAAATCCAAATCTCAAAACTCCATGAACCATGGAAGGAAAAAAGAGCCAAAAACTGAGCAAAAGAGAGTATGTTTATTACAATAATTAATGCCAACTTGGTCTAACTTGTATTTCCCAGGCTTCCTCAAGCTCAGGAGGCAGCCCAGGCCATGTGTTGCGTGGAAGAGAGAATGAAAAGTGAGAAAGAGAGAAAGCTGGCTTTTTCTAAGTAGACATTCTCACTTTATTTCATCATTCCAGCCACATGGAATAAAGAGAGCAAAAACTGGCCAAACCCATGTATGCTCTGGCATTATTCCTTCTGAAAGCTGTTCTCTCCAGAAAACATGCCCAGTCAGTATCCTCATATTTGAGCCATATCTCTTATCTTTGAGCTTAGTGGGAGAAGAGTGGGGTGAAATAATGATGGAGTTCTTGGTTTTAATTTTAATTTAACTTTATTTATTTGGTTTTAATTCTTTAATTTTAATTCTTAGTTTTAATTCTGTCTCACTTTGGAAATGTCTATCAAAAATACATGAATACTTCAGTAATGCTTACATTACAGTCATTTCAGAAAAACTTTTAGCATATATCAATCTCTTGAGAAGATTTTAAACACAAATTCCAGGTCTCTAAACCCAGAGACACAAGTTCCAAGGCATAACCCAGGCATTTGTATTTGATGCACACCAAAAATTTTGTACTACTGATTTAGAAATGTTAAATTTAAAACTTTAGTTTGAAAACACATACAAAAATGTCCCTTATTTTTTATCTTTCTCAATTAAAAAATGGGGAAGAGAAAGAGAGCAAGGTCAGAATACACATGCACAAATGAATAAATGAATGGACCTACCCAAGTCCAGCTAAATCTGACACAAGATTTCCTAAAGCAGCAGCTAAAAAAGTGAGAAATGGAAAAGTGAATTACTACATGGAAGTCAGGAAAATTATTATAATACATCACTATATCATCAATAAAGCACTCATCTGGAAGAGTAATCACAAGTTTCTGAAACTGTAACAGCTATATATCCAAAGTTACTCATTACATAGCTCTGAATTTCAAGATTTCAAAATAGAACACAAGTCTCTTGGGATATAATGTTCTCCTTCCATCAAGTAGTAGGTTTTTCCTGTTGTGGCAACCATTTGGAAACCACTTTGGTTTCAATACCTATACAGTATTTTGTGTATCTTTCATTATATTTAAGGGAATTTGGATATTTGGAAGTTAAAGTAAACCTTTATGCATATCTCTGAAATTTGAGAAAATCACAGAGAAGAAATGAAGTTTCACCATCATGAAAAACAGAGTGGTAACTAGGGGAAAGAAGGTAATAGAACCAAATTAGTTTTTCAATCTCAAAGGCAAGGAAAGCAAGGGAAAAAATGAACTATTGGGACTTCATCAAGATCAAAAGCTTTTGCACAGCAAAGGAAACAGTCAACAAAACCATCTTTGATTTTCCTACACAACTTGAAAATAAATTAGTAGAAACAAGAGCACAAAGGTTTTGGGGTAACACTGAATTAAAAGAAAAATTTATTTTAATATAGTCAGTATAGCATTGTTACTCATTAATATAAAGTACCTAAAATTTCTCAGAAAAAAGTTCTACATATACAACATTAAGAATCTGAAGAACAGGATTAAGTAGACAAACTAATAGACATTTCAATGAGTAAACTTATTTAAATAAATCATCCTCTTCTTCTAAGTCCAACCTGCTAAAATATTTTATAAACATATGGACAATGGAATAATAATATGACTTATTCAATACCTGCCATAGTTGAAATTCCCAAAATAATTCCGATAGACATCTCAATATGGGTTCCCTGAAAAATGATTACAAAGACATTAATTTAAAAATTAATGCTGAAGTGACTATAAAAAATAGCAAAGTCTTAATGAAAGCAGATAAACTGCTTAAACCAACAGGTTATTACAACAAAATTATATATATATAAAATATGCAGAAATATTCATATAATGCAGTAATGCACTTAACTATTAAATACATGCATTCATGCAAAAATAACATCAGTATCATTTGATTTATTAAAATCAGGATTTTATAAAAATAAAAATAGCAACAAATACAATTATAATAAAAATAGCAATATAACTCATTGTTAAAAATCTAGAATTTATATTTTCCAACAACAAAGACAGATTCTTTAAACCTCTTGGAACACAAAAACCAACTCACTAATTTTAAATTCTTAATGATACATCTATATTATTGTTATTTACTCTATCAAAAGAGTAAAAAAAAAAGAACCAGACTAAACTAATTTCTAGGGACCCAAGAGATCACAGACTTCAAAAATTATCTTTATAACACTGAGTACTTTAACCATTAAGTAGTGAGACTATATGATTCACTTACGAGCAACAACAGTATTTTGCACAATTGATAGAGCCTCAGTAAAAAACAAGGTACTGAATTTACTGAGAGAGTTTCAGACTTTCCACATCCATCCCATTCCCCTATAGATAAGAGGGACTCATATTTTTACTTCCATTTTAAAGAGAAGGAACTGAAATGAAGAAGATTAAACTATTCTAATGAGTTACTACACAGAATAAAGAAGAAATACCTACGATCTATTGTGTTAACTGAGTTCTAATGCTTGGCCAATGCTGCCATAAGAAGACTTGATTTTCCTCCCGAATACTGATGCTTGAAAATTTCCAAATAAATTTTAAAATCGCAATGATACTTATGGAAGAAAAAAAAGGAATGTCCTATCCAGCATGTAGAAATACTGCATTACTCAATTATGTATAAAACTGAAGAGAAGCTGAGTTAAGTTTCCTCATTTTCCTCTCACCCAGGTCTTTTGGTTCCATCTCTTTAAAATACAATTCTTGGTGGGGCGCCTGAGTGGCTCAGTGGGTTAAAGCCTCTGCCTTTGGCTCAGGTCATGGTCTCAGGGTCCTGGGATCGAGCCCCGCATCGGGCTCTCTGCTCAGCAGGGAGCCTGCTTCTCCCCTCCTCCCTGCCTGCCTCTCTGCCTACTTGTGATCTCTGTCTGTCAAAAAAATAAAATTTAAAAAAAAAAATACAATTCTTGGGGCACCTGGGTGGCTCAGTCAGTTAAGCATCTGCCTTAACTGGAGTCGTGATTCCAGGGCCCTGGAATTGAGTCCCACATTGGGCCCTCTGTTCAGTGGGGAGCCTGGTTTTCCCTCTCCCTCTGCCGCTGCTCTACCTGCTTGTGTGCGTGCTCTCTCTCTCTCAAAATAAATAAATAAAATCAAAATAAATAAATAAAATATAGAGAGAACAGCCTGATGCATAAAAGTCTCCCAGGTATTTAAAATCACAAGGAAGGTTGTGAAGGAACCCATCCCCAAGAAAAGAAGAACAAAACATGCGTAAAGAATAAAGATGTGTATCTTTATATACAGATGGAAAAAAAAAAAAACCCACACAAAACACCCCACAAAAAACTGGAGCACTTATATAGAACAAAGGCACCTAAAATGTACAGTATATAAAAAATAAATATACCATCTTTAGCAGCAATGAATCACTATCACTAGGAGTGCCCCAGCAAAAATCTGTTTGCAATACATGTGCTTAAAAAGTATTTAGGTGCGGGGCACCTGGGTGGCTCAGTGGGTTAAAGCCTCTGCCCTCGGCTCAGAGTGTTCCCAGGGTCCTGGGATGGAGCCCCACATCGGGCTCTCTGCTCAGCAAAGAGCCTACTTGCCTACTTGTGATCTCTGTCTGTCAAATAAATAAAATCTTTAAAAAAAAAAACAACTACTGGGACACCTGGGTGGCTCAGTTGGTTAAGCAGCTGCCTTCGGCTCAGGTCATGATCCCAGCGTCCTGGGATCGAGTCCCATATCAGGCTCCTTGCTCGGCAGGGAGCCTGCTTCTCCCTCTGCCTCTGCCTGTGCTCGCTCGCTCTCTCTCCCTCTCTCTCTGACCAAACAAACAAACAAAAAACAACTACTTAGGTGCTTAATCATTTAGTTGAATTTAAGAGACCTGAAGGATCTTCTAATAACATAAAAGCTTCAAATAAACTCAAAGACAGTTTGAGGACAATGGACTACCAGTCTTTACTTTTTCCCACTGTTACATCAAGTTTTATTTTGTACATCTAATACTAGTTATCTTAAATTTATATCTGGTTCATCATCTGAGTACAATTAAACCACTCTAGAATTCTAATAAATTCTATTCTAATTAGATTTTAAGAAACATAATCCAAAAAACCCACTAAAATGTCATAAAAAGCAATCCTACTAATATAAAAATATAATAAACTATGAAACCAAAGGCTGAGTATGAACAGCAGCCAACAACAAAGGTCAGTCTATTACAGGAAGTTACATAGGAATTTGTTTTGATGACTACAACTAGGATAGCAACCAAGAGAGTACAACAGGGAAAAGGAAAACATCAAATGTCAATGACATGATAGAAAAGAAGAATCAAATATTTCCTTAACTTACTATCTTAAAACAGTCATAGCTGTCCCATAATGTTAGGAGAAAATCAGTGTTTTCTAATAATTAAAAGGTGAAAAACATTCTTAAGATAAATATGACTACTTATTTTCCTATGTTAGATTCTAGAGTTATATTACTTACGTATTTTAGTTTCAGCAGGCTATTTATTATAAAACCTCTTTGGGAAATTTCGGTGTCCCTGAACTAGCTTGCAATTATCACTGAATAACAATTTTGCCACACAACTTCTCTTACTCAGGTACTGAAGCCAGTGAAATATATATGAAATAAACATTTATTTCAATATTATATAAGTAAAAACTGGTATAATGTCCCTGCAACTGGATTTCAATGTAAAATTCAAGAAGAAATATTACTAACTCAGAGTCAACCATCATCTCAGTTCACTCTTGGTTACACTATGAGACACAGGCCTGAGTAACAGAAAACAGTAAACAACATTACAATAATTTGACTCTAGAGTGTGTGTGTTTCACTTTGTTCGTAGCTGTATTTAGATGCAGATTATCTGTTACTTTAGATATTTATTTCAAATAAATAATAACACACTGTGAAATGCAGGATCTATGAAGTTACCCAGTTTCCCTATTCTGATCTCTCTTCAAAATCTCTACTCACCCTTCTTTATGCAAAATATATCATCTCAATACTTCCTTGTAGCAAGGATAGTTTTTCAGTATTTGACTAAGGTCTGCCTTATTGAGATGGAAAAAAACCAAATGAATATGAAGATGGTAGTATGGATACCAGCTGTCAATTAAGACAAACTGAAATACTGAATTGTGTAAAACCGAAAGTATTTGTCACAGAGAAACTTCAATTCAGACAATCTATTTAAGAACACATCAAGTTTTAAAAAAACAAAACAAAACAAAAAAACCACATCAAGTCTTAACTACAGCTTATAAATTCATCATAATGGGGTTTCCATTATAATTAGATATGCTTTATTATTTAATAACTATTTAAATAATCTAACCAACTCAAATTTTAGTAATTTCACTGAGAGCAGTGTGGTTCTAAGTTGCTGAATATTCATAGATATATTCTCATATTCGCAGATACATAAATTGGCCAATTCTTATATATATGTATATTAGGAAAATGTCATGATCAGTCAAAAAACTAACATTCTGAAATTATATTTTAGAGGCTCTTGCCAGGCTACTTTGCTAAAGAATTACACAATGGGTGCTTCCACATTCAAGCTGTGTGCACGCAGAGTACCTGCTGTGAATATTTAGGCAGCAAAATACCTTCCTATCTATGAACACAGGTGATACCTTCCTACCTATGAACACAGGTGAGGAGCCAGACTTTCTGGATAGCTGAGCACTGTTAATCTGGATATAAGATGAGACTATATAATAGCAAAAAAGAAAAATTCTTTTCAGATATTTTTTAAAGAATTTTAGATATTCTTTAAGCAAATTTTATAATCTATACAATGTAAATTATACTTTTAGTCCCTGTTTTGAAATCAAATGTTCTATTTACATCTATCTGTAGTACATGTGACCTCCAAGACACTAAAGAAAACCAAAAGAAAACCAAAAAAACCCCTTGCTCTCATATGTATTTTTCTCACATTCAATGATCCCAAAATCATTTTTTTTTTTTTAGCAGTCTCCTGCACAACAGCTACCATTTACATCGTTTTTTTCAAGTTAGAGTCAATGGAGAGAGTGGATAGAGCACTGGGCAGTTTTAGAAGACTTGCATTTTAATCCACGGATTCATCTCTGACTTTAGAAATTGGACCAATATTGGTATTCATTAACAAAATGTATCACTCAATGGTAGGAAAGGTAAAGAAGGCTTCTCAGAGACTAAACACTCTTAAGGAACACACTTACATTAAAATAACCACAGCAAAGGTGAACTTTTTTTTAACTACAATGGAACAAAGACAAAAACGAGATACACTCAGTATTCTCAACTAAAATTTAAAATACCTTTGGGTCAAATAGACTACATCAAAACTCCCTTTAAGACAATTCTCCATGGGAAAACTAAACAAGGAACTAACCAAATAACATATATGTGATGAGAACTGTCAATAAAATTAAAGAATGTCAGAAAATTTTATATGCTTTTTCCTTTAATAAGAATGTTTAAACTAGAACAGAATAATATTGACCTAATAACTATGTGTTTATTATGATCAATGGTTTGCCAAAAGTCTTAATTATTGATACATATAATGCCTTAAAACTGAATGATAGTCTAATTAACACCAAATATAGTAAAAGGAGCCTTGTTCATTATGATGTTAATTAAAATTTTACAGTCAGGATATATAAATTATTAGGAAAATTTAGACTACATTAATTGCTTTATTAACTTAAAATAGAAGGGTAAAAGAAAGAACTTACTGCAACAATCATTATTGCATTATCCAAAAAGCCAAACCCTATGAAAGGTATCGCATTGTGGATGAATACTGAAAAACATCAAAAACAGAAAATATATTTTAGGATTTCTATAACTTTAAATGAGAACACAGACCATATGATTAAAGTCTCCTAAACAGATATGACAACCTTTGAAATTTGCTTTTAATTCCCCATAGCCAAAAGATTCTACTCCTGCTATAAGCTTAATTACTTCCTAGAAGCTACACTAGGGAAACAAAACAAAATAAAAAAACATGTAACGTGTAAAAATAACTGTGTTAGATTTCTGGGTTGTTTTCTTACCAGCTACACATACAAAGAACTACAGTTAACAGCAGAACAAATAAGTAAATACATATTACGAGTACCATGTTTTACCTGTTTAATTGCTATTGATACCAATCTGTTTCTTAAACCTAAAGACTGATATCGCAAAATTCATATCCATGTTAGAAATAATAAAAAATGGTCACTTTTACTCACTAAACAATTTTTGAACAAATGTGAGAAAAATGTGATCATCTCATCTATATTCGCCATCTATATGCAGTCTTTTCCCCCCTCACAATATCGGTATCCCTGAAAGCTTTCAGAAACTATTTGATTTAAATCAAAATGTAATTTGGCCTCTTCCTAACAAAGGCACACCTTATCTTATCTATCTAATACAGAATCTGAATGACCTGAACAGAAGTGTAACTAGGAAGAACTAATACCTATATATTTTTTAAAACATTCAGCCTCACTTTTTTCATATTTGCATCTTCAGCACACTGCAGAATGCATAGTGCATTGCAGACACTTAATGAACATTGGTTAATTAAGTTGAGGACCACTAACCTGGAAAGGAAGAGAATTCCATATTAAAAGAATTGAAGGCGGACTGTGAAACAGATTAAAAGCTGGGATAGTTAATAGACTTTATTCTGATTCATCTATAAAATTGCCAAGATATAGCCAACATCAATTCAACTGATGACTTTAGATAAACATCAAACTTGTGAGCTTTATAACATATCCAGCAAATAGTTCCTTAAGTGAATTGGTTGTGTGTGTTCAGTGACTTTAGAATGTTTTTCTTTTTAATGCAGTTAAGTCCAAGTGTAAATTAAAATATAATCCAGAAGTTACTAAAGTTTGACATTACTCTAGTTGAGTCCTGTGCCAACCCAGGAAAGGCTAATAAGCAGTAAACAAAACAAAACAAAAAAACACTCTACCCAAAACCACTACTGAAGACGAAGATCACAGGAAAAGGGTGTATGTATCCTAGGTCATTTCAGATTTCTTCTTGTTACCAAATAAGAATGTTTAAGATAAAAAGTAGCATCTTTTTAATTATAAAGAAGATTATTTTTTAAAGGTATTATTTTAAAAGCGATTAAAGATGGTAAAAATCAAATAGCAGATTAATGAAATGGGATTTTTCAATTAAAGAGTCTAGTCTTGGGGCACCTGGGTGGCTCAGTGGGTTAAGCCTCTGTCTTCGGCTTGGGTCGTGGTCTCGGGGTCCTGGGATCGAGCCCCACATCGGGCTCTCTGCTCAGTGGGGAGCCTGCTTCCCCCTCTCTCTCTGCCTGCCTTTCTGTCTACTTGTGATCTCTCTCTCTGTCAAATAATAAATAAAATTTTCAAAAAAAATAGTCTAGCCTCAGTTCTTTGATTTTGCCCAAGTCTAGTTGCTTAATTATTAGACATTCAAACTTTTTATAATAAGCAACTTTGAAGAATAAAATATATCATGTGTTTATGCTTAGACCTAAATAAATGTGTCCTATAAATAAAAAATTTATTATCAACACAAAGGAAAAAATACAAATTTCAAATTGTTAAATAAACATGTACTGGACATTCCATCAGGCATTAGATATAAAGATATGTAAGACTTGATTACCAACCCTCAAGAAGTTTGGGTATGATAACATACCATATCAACAGTTAATTTCAAAAGAATCAAAAAACTGATAATAGTACTATCCATTGTTATGAACATGAATTTGCATGAACCTAGGCTAGGAGAATCAGGAAAAGCTACCAGGGGAAGAAAAGTCTTAAAGAATTCTTAAATGTTTTGGTATTTGGGAAAAGTTATTTATTTCTAATATAAATTATACTCTACCTCTGAGAGAAAAAAGAACTGGCTAGTTAATTAAGTTTTAAAAAATCTTGTAAATTTGCTCTCCAGTATCTAATGATTTCCTATTAACTTGTGATTTCTTCAATTTCCTTTGGGAAATACTACTCTCTAACAGCAAATCACATCTAGTATTTAGCTTTTACCTACAACCTACTTGAATTCACTGTACTGTTAAAACATTTTCTACTTTTGTTGTCTTTATAATAAGATCCCAAACTTTTACATTATGCCCGTGTTAGCCTTCACTATTTATTCCCATCGTAACAGAGTAAAGAAAGTAAACCAGCACCATTATAAGCTTCTTCTTCGTGGTGGTCTTAAATGAACTTAACTTTCCTCATCATCACAAACAGCAAGCTGTAAGTATTTTCTCCACCAGAGAACAGTTCTACCTAGCTCAGACTTTCTAGTTCTGAAATTACCCAACTTAAATAGAAACTAAAGTAAATATATTCTTTTTTCTGGGAATTAAGAAAAACTTACCACAAGTATAATTTTATTTCTAGATGGTAACAACAGTTTAACAATGTTAGATACTACTAACAATATTAGAAATTCCATAATATTGTAATATGTTATAAACCAAGCTTATAAACTTTTTGTTTCAGTATGATAAATAAGATAACCCACTCTATCTGGAAAAATTAAATTTACTCACTCTTCTATATTAATAGAAATGATACAATTTTTATGTCTAAAAGGCAGATGCACAAATATTTAACAATTATAGAACTATTACCATATCTCAGCTGTCCTGGGGTGGGTGGTGGAGCTTCCAACTTTTCTAAAGGGGAAAAATAGGATTTAGATCAAGAATTAGTTACTACAGCATGATTTCTTTTTTATTACAATAAAAAAACCCAGCAGGTTTATAATGTATGAGAACATCAAAGTTTATTTATAAATTTTTGTAGGTTAATGGACCGAAGTTATCCACACAGAAAATAATACTTGGTATGGATTAAATTACAAGGCTAGAAAACAAAACTGAACTTTAGTCACAAGTCTACCATGGAAACTATGACCCTGGGTAATCATTAGTTTTTCATTTTTGTGTTAAGTCCTTGCATCTATATAATAAGCCTGTTTACATTAATTATAAAAAAAATCCTCTGAAATACAGCTATCCTTCTTTAAGATGCAGTGATAGATGACTTAGGTGTTATATATACAAACAAACATTGATAGCAGAAAAAAGAATATTCAAATAGATCTAGATATCCTTTAAAAAACAGAAAATAACATTTTCAAAGCAATGTATTATAACAATGACTTCACTGGATTGTGTTCTGTTCCTTAATCTCTCTTGATAATGTACTGAATATTTTGAGTTTTGAAACCTATCTACTACTGGATAATACAGAATATTCTACATAATAAAATGACCCAAAAAAGTAGGGTGCTATTCAAAATCGTAAGTAACAATAAACTATTTATAATATATAGCATAATAAACACACAAACTTTTCCCAAGTATAAATCAAAGTATCTTTAAGTACCATCACTAAATCTAAAAATTAACATTTTAAAGAAGCAATGTATTCAATCTCATAACAATAATCATCTCACCATTTGTATAAGAGTAAGCTAGGATAAAATGGCAGAGAACATACTTTCTTTATCCTCATCCAGTCCAAAAGAATTAACTGACAATCTATGGAGAAGAACCTACACCACAAATTACACTGTTGTAAAGATTTAGTATAACCATATTGCCTAAAGAAATACAGTACAAACTGGATATATATTTTCTAAAATATTTATTTATAATCTACAACAACATAAGAACTAAAGAATTTAGTTTTAGAAAAGTAAAAAGCAAGTAAGTCTCCACTGATAAGCTATATAAAAAAGAAGTATCGTCCATATTTATGAATGGTATTTTACTAAAAACATATAGGTACCCAAATGGTTTTGCAATAAGAAATACACTAAAACCCTGAATTTAATCAAATATCATATTATTCAGAAAGTTCTAAGAATGCAAGTTTAAGTTTTGTTTTCCCTTTATTTAAATGAGTTATGAAAAGAAGATATACTAATCTTTGCAGAATTTCACATCTGATTAAAATATTCTCTATTTATTGACTAACACCATTACCTCAAAATCGATTTTGAAAGCATGCAAATGGTTTTCCAAATGTTAACAAGGAATATAGGATACCACTGTACTCCACAGAGATTTCTGCTGAAGTAAACATGCAAAAGTGGTTACATACCAGAACTATTTGCTAGTTGCATTACTCTCATCATCACTACAGTTCTGACACTGTGAGGAGAAGTCCTTTTCAGTTGACTGGAACATCTTGAAATACCTAAAAATTCAACAAGCAGGACCTTCCCAATAGAATGAGAATATACAGAGTCCTTGCTTTTACTTCTTCAAATTCCCTACATATTCATATTGAGCAAAATACTGAAAATATTTACAACTCCTAAGAAGAAGGGGTAAGAGGTAGGCAAATGTATAAGGTGCAGCAAAGAGAAAACAACCAAATAATATAATCAATATTCCTAAACTTCCTTTCCTATTACCCATAAGGATTAAAAAATTAAAAGTAATGAAAAAATAAATTTTTTAAAGACTGAGAAAGAGAAAGAAATATAAAGGAGACAGAGCAAGGAGGAAAACCATTGGCACAGAGATTAAAGTAACTCAAAGCAGAGGTTCTGCCTCCTGCTTCACAAAGAGCCTACTGAGTAGCAAGAGGAAACATGAAAGAAACATTTCCTAGAAAGTGGAAATCATACTGGAAATTATCCACCAAATTTTTTTAAAATCATAAATTGACATTTTGAGGACTCTGACACTGTAAGTTACATTCTTAGCTATGTTAACTGAATCAAAACTATATATCCAAAACTTTGGATGTACAATATACAACAGAACTCCATCTTGGAAATAAGCCCACACAATCTATACAGGTTTTAAAAATCTATACAAAATTTTCATTTGACATATGGTAAACTATTTGTCCTTATATTGGAAATATATTCTAATCTAATGTTTCATTAAGAAGACTTTGGAGTTAGAAAAACTAGTTCTGTGTGTGTGTGTGTGTGTGTGTGTGTGTGAGATATCATGCTTTCTTCTTTTTCTGAATATCTCAAAAAAAAAAAAAAAGAAAAAGAAAACCACTAAGATTGTACTTCACCATATCATATTTTCCAATTATTTTAGCTTAAAAAAATCTGGTTCTATTTCTACTATTGGCTTAGTAACCTCCTACAACACCAATTCTCCTGCATAAATAACTATACACAAACATATAATAAATAAATAACTACCTAAGGGCACTAGAAAATGACCAAAAACAGGTTGATTCTGGAAAGGAATTAACACTTAGAAAAAGGAATAGAACTAAGTGAGTTACCTGCTTTTAGTAGCTTTTGGCCTGAGGGCAGACCTCAACCCACAATATGTAAGGCAAATAAAACTCAAACAAAAAATCTTCAGTCTTGGGGCACCTGGGTGGCTCAGTGGGTTGAGGCCTCTGCCTTTGGCTCGGGTCATGATCTCAGGGTCCTCTCTGCTCAGCGGGGGCCTGCTTCCCCCTCTCTCTATCTGCCTCTCTGACTACTTGTGATCCCTCTCTCTCTCTGTTAAATAAATAAATAAAATCTTAAAAAAAAAAAAATCTTCAGTCTTTCAGGCCTGAAGAAGCAGTAATGTAACCAAAGCCCCTGGAAAGTGAAAGGGGAGTCCTGGAAAGGATAGAGTCAGAAAGGAGCCCTAAATCTTATATATACAGTCAGTTCCGATATATGGCTGACCTGTGAACTGCACATTTGCAGAGAGAGAAAGAAAAAGGCTAGCTAACGGTAAAATAACTGAAGATTTGAGCTACAAACAAAAACACAGAGTTTGCAGTTTGAGCCTAACCATCAACTGTCTAAAACAGGTAAAGAAAAACTGATATTTTTTAGAAGAATAACACAACCCAGAGTATCTACAACATGGTAATTGCAGAATTATATTAAGATATAATCCAAAATTATTGCACAAACAAACAGGAAAACATGACCCATTTTCAGGAGAAAATACAATAGACAGAGATCAATTCTGAACTGATTCAAATGTTACAAGTAGCAGACAAGGGCTTTAAGGTAGCAATCAAAATTATATTCAAAGATATAAATGAAAACAAGTCAAATAGATACTATACAAAGGAACAAAATTCAAGTCCTAGAATGAAAAATATATTAACTGAAATTTTTAAATTAACCGGTTAGGCTTAAAGCAAAATGGAGCTTATATAAAAAACAAAGAATGAGCATGATGATAGATCAGTAAAAATAACCCAATCTGAAGAACAGAAAATAAAAGGACTGAGAAATAATAAATCAGTCTCAGAGACTTGTGGCTAAGTATCAAAAAGTCAATACATGTGTAACTAGAGTTCCAAAAGGGAAAAGAAAGAACAGGACTAAAAAATATTTAAATAAATTATGCTTAATAATTTCCCAAATTTAGTGGAAGACAGAATTTCAAAAGATTCAAGAAAGTTCAGGAAAACTTTGGTAGAGTAAGAATGAAAAAAATCAGTGATAAAGAAAAAGGAATCTTGAAAGCAGTCACAAAAAAATGACACATTAAATAAAGTAAAACAATGATTTATATATACTTCAAAAAGGAAAAAAAAAATGCTGTCAACCCAGTATTCTATATCCAGAAAGATTATATCCTTCAAAAATGAAGGCAAACTGTATAAACTAAATAAACTGATAAACTAAAACTATGAGAATATGTTGCCAGCCAACCTACAATATAGGAAACGTGAAAGCAAGTTCTTTAGACTGAACAGGAGAATCTTCAGGAAAGAATGAAGAGTATCAGAAATGGTAAATATAAAAAACTACTTTTCCCTAGTAATTTAAATTAGGCAGACCTGTCTAAAAGGAAAAAAATTATAACTCTGTCTTATGGAGTTTATAACATATGTAGATATAATTCATATAACACCAAAGCATAAAGGATGAAGGAGGTTACAAATGGACCAATTTGATAATTTGGTTATAATATTTCTACAATGTCTATTACATGATACAATATTAGCTCTAAATAGTCTATGAAGATGTAAGAGTGCATATTTGTAATGCCTGGAATGATCACACATACAGACAAAATGCAGTGAGGTTACAGTTAAAAATCTAGTAAATAATTTGAAGAGAATTTTTTAAAAATATTAACCTAAGGCAAAACAATGCAGGAAATGGGAACAGAGAGACAAACAGCAAATAGTAAAATAGGAAACCTATAACCTACCACAACAATAATTACATTCAATGTTAATGGACTAAACACTCCAAATAAAAGGCAGAGATTGTCAAAACAGATAAAAAAGCAAGACCCAACTGTAAGATATCCACAAGAATTATACTTTGGTGGGTTGAAAATAAATGGATGGTAAAAGATACACTAGGGGCGCCTGGGTAGCTCAGTGGGTTAAAGCCTCTGCCTTCAGCTCAGGTGGTAGTCCCAGGGTCCTGGGATTGAGCCCCACATCAGGCTCTCTGCTCAGCAGGGAACCTGCTTTCTCCTTTCTCTCTGCCTGCCTCTCTGCCTACTTGTGATCTTTGTCTGTCAAATAAATACATAAAATCTTTAAAAAATTTAAAAAAAAGATATATAAACACTAAGCTTATAAAAGCTGGAGTAACTATATTATCATATAAAGTAGACTTAAAGAATATGACCAGAACCAAGGACATTTCAGAATAATAAAATAATTAATTCATCAAAAGGCATAATAACAATTTGATTATGCCAGTAGCACAGCTTCAAAATGCATGATGCAAAATCTGACAGAATTAAAGGGCAAAATAAACAATTCTACAATCATACTTAGAGATATAAAAGCCTCTTTCTCAGCAATTGACAGGAAACTATGCAAAAATACCAGTAAGATACAGTTTATTTGAACAATACTACCAATCATCCTGATCTAATTAATACTTAAATGACACCCAACATCTATAGAATAAATATTCTTTTCAAGTGGAAATAGTCCATAAGCTGACCCATAAAACATGTCAATAAATTTTTGATTAAAATAATAAAGAATATGTTCTCTGACCAAAATGGAATCAGTAACAATAAGATACCTAGAAAAAAATTTTGAAAATTAAATAACATTTTCTAAATACAGAGGCCAAAGAAGAAATCAAAAGAGAAATTAGAAAATACTTCAAACTGAATATAAGTGAAAATACAACATATCAAAATTTACAGTATGCAGCTAAATGAATGCTTGAAGCAAAGTTTGAATTACTTACATTAAAAAGTAGAAAGATTTAAGATAAATGGCCTATGGTTCTATCTTAAGAAGGTATAAAAAAAAGAGCAAGTTAAATCAAAAGTTAAGTAAATAAAAAGAAGGCAATAACAAAAGAAAAGAGCTGAAATTAACTAATAGAAAAACAATAAAGGAAATAGGCAAAGGCAAAAGGTGGTTCTTTGAAAAGATCAACAAAACTAATAAACCTCTAGGTACACTGATCAAGAAAGAGAGTGAAAACTCAAATTACCAATATCAGGAATGAAGAAGGGGACATCACAAAGATCCGACAGGAACCAGAGTGTTATGAATAACTTTATGCCAACAAATTCAACAACTCTGATGAAATGGACATATTTGAAAAATACAATTTACCAAAACTGATGTGAAATAAAACAAAAAAATCTGAATATCTCTATTCATTAATAAAACTGAACTTGTCATCAAATACTTTTGCATAACATAAACACATAAAAATCCTGCAGGCCCAGTTTCATTGCTGAAATTTATCAAATTCTTAAAGAAAAAACCACTAATCTTAACACAAACTCATAAACTCTTTCAAAAATTAGAAGATAAAGAAAGGCTTCCCAACTTGTTTTATGAGACCCAGAGTAATCCTAAAAATAAAAACCCAACCAAGAAATGACAAAAAAGAAAAAGTGAAACACCAATGTCCCTCATGAACACAGACAAGAAAATCCTTAATAGAATGGTACCTCTTCTATCTTCCCAAAGTATAAGTGTTTATCCATAACAGTGGCAAAAAATAACATCCAGACTTCCTTACATTTTCCCCTTTCTTAAATATTTCTCATTGTTTGAGGGAACAGTTGCTTTTAGTAGAGTCCTATGTTTAGAAATACACAGGTTAGGGGTGCGTGGGTGGCTTAATCAAAAATCTTTTTATTTCAACTCAAGTCATGATCGCAGGGTTGTGAGATCAAGCTCTGCCTTTGAGACTTGAGATTGTCTCTCTCCCTTTCCCTCTGCTCCTCCCCTCCCTTAAAAAAAGAAAATAACAACAACAAAAAAAGAAACACAGAGGTTAGGAAAATTACCAGCAACATTTATGAGAGAATATTTACTTATAGCATTTTTTTCCTTTCGATTTCACATTTAAAAGTGTGCCTGAGGGAGGGTAGATAAGACAGTTGTTTGCAAATTGCTAATTTATACTCTACCAAATTAAAATGAACACTATTTGAAATGGAACTATCTCTTCCTCCAATCCATCCTTGAGAATTTAAATACATTCACTTATTATAATACGTAAATAAATCTTTTTCTAACACAAAAAATCCTAGATATTCATTATGAATCTAGAAAAACCTAAGAAAAACACCTTGTATGTTTAAATATAAGATTTTTCAACACTTTCAATATTTTGTTTTTCTTCAGTAACTCAGGAAGATTCCAGAAAATAATTTAAAACATATAAAGTAATTTTACTTTTTTAAAATTAAATGAAACTGTAACTTTTTAGACTGTACAAAGCATGAGGTATTCAATTACTTTTCTAACTAACTGAAGCAACCAGAGACCTGTTGTAGCTTGTAAAATACTGTTACTACCTAAGTAATACTAAAATTTTTTAAAAAGGAATTTTTTTGATGAATTAGAATATTAAAATGCATCACAATCATCACTTTAGTACCCAATTATGATCTATTTAGGAAGTATAAAAATGAGGACACTGTCACATAAAAAAGAAATCATAAGCGAGTCAAAAGAAAACACAATTAAGGATTTTTTTTTCTCCTATTTCAAGAATGAACAAGTATTTAATCTAGCTGCTTTTTATATTTTGTTATATAAATATAAATATTTAAGGTGTATTCACTGTTGGGACGCCTAGGTGGCTCAGTTGGTTAAGTTGTATTCACTGTATTCATTCAAAGAAAGAGGGGATGTTAGACTAGGAAGAGAACAGCAAAGGGAGAAATAAGAGATTTCAAATGCAGAGATATTTTTAAAAAGAGAGGGAGGGAGAGAGATTATTTTAAAGGGAGCCTCAGAGAAGGGCACACAAGGAGATTCCCTAGATCTGGGCAAATGAATTGCTAGGCCATTGGTTTTTTTCAGTCCCTCTACTGTGATTCTTTGTTGATCAGTCATCCAATGGTCTAAACTTGGTATCTTTAGATCAGACTCCATTGTGCACACAGATATTCCTAATATATAGCACAATGCTAAGCACTATGGGAAAAACAGATGAATAGAAAGCATCTCAGCTGTGCCAGAGGTTCTCAGGTTTTGCTATAAGACATAGGTCTAAAGGTTTCTGTATCCTGCCTCAGTCATGTTCTCAAAATCTGTTTCAAAATAAATTCCTGACCAATCATTTATCATTGCCTTTTTTTTTAACCTAAAATGGAATCTGGTAGATAAAATCGGCTTATTGTAGGCTCTAACGAACTCATTTCCAGTTAACTTTTTTTCTTTTTCCTGTATTGGAAGGTAACCAATAATTTCTTATTGGTTAAGATTCAGAAGAAGCTTTTCCTAGGACATATATTTGGGACAGTAATCCTACAATCAAGTCTATATTAGTGCATTCATGATATAACCTCTAACCATAGAAGAACAACTATTACTGTTTTAAGGCTCACATTCACTTTACTCCTGGAAAATTCTTACTGGTTTTAACAAAATATCTTAGAATACTTCATAACTAAAAAGTAACTTATGTAAATCAGTGCCACAAGTATACTAAAATTTACCTTTTATATTAATGCTCAGAGTAAGGTAGAAAATTCTTTTAAATTGAGTTTTCAGGAATATCAACATGCAAGTTTTAGAATAGAACCTCTGGAAAAAGAACAACTACCTAGCCATACAATTCCTTGTGCCTTTGATTGTGCTTTTCAGTCAAAATTGACTGCTTTAATCAGAATTTACTGTAAACAACTTACATTAAACAAGCCATATTTATATACACACATAGATGCCTTATGTATACATATACATAATTTACACACAAATATTTATTTATTCACATTTACACATATTAAAAATATGAGGATATTGAGTTTGATTTTTTTAACTTAAGAATTTTTAAGCAAAATGAGAAAATAACATTTAAAATACTAAATTCCTTTGGCTTATCTAAAGGAAGAAGTTACATTTTTCAACTATGAAGACCATGCATGTTTACTGTGGAAAGTTAAAGAGATTCAGAAGGACAAAAAAAGGATATTAAACTACCTATAACTTATCAGAAATGAACATTTTTGATGTATTATCCTTCAATCTTTTTTCTAGAGATGTATACATACAATGGTATTCTGCCATTTTAATACGGCATTATTATCTGGTGAATATTTCCCCTCATCTTCAAAATTTTTAATGTAATGATTTTATTGGTGGCATTTTGTTATCATATGATATACAATAGTTTAATTAATCCCCTGTTACTAGATAGATACTTATTCTTTATACTTTTTCACTTTTACAAAGAATACTAATATAAACTTGTACCTAAATCTTTCTATGTTTCTCTGAAAGTTCCTTAGGGTAGATTCCTAAGTGGCAATACTAGGTGGAAAAGAAGGAAAGAAGGAAGTGAGGAAAGGAGGCAATAAGGGAGGAAAGGATTTAAGGATTTTTAAAATTTTGCAAAATTTCACTCAGAAAGAAAATGTCAAATTATTCTTATCTTGCTGCATTTTTATTTTTTCAATGTTACACTCTACTAAAAATATTTTCATGTTTTCATAATTAAGTGTCACTAAAACAAATCCTTGAAAGAAATTTCTAAGCCCTAGTCAATTGTTAAGTTATTCTAATTGATAAAATATTCTAATAAAACAATTAGGAAGGATAGGTCTGAGAAGCTTACAATATGATTTTACAATTATATCTCCCCTTCATTATATTTCCTTTTAAAAATAACTCTTTTATTAAAAAACCCTTCTAATATTAATAAGCATTTCTAGAATACTTTTTAGGATAAGGTATGCCTGGTGTATTTCTTTTTTATTTATTTATTTTAAAGATCTTTTAATTTATTTTAGAGAGAGAGAAAGGGCAAAAAGGAGAGGGAGAGAGAGAATCCTCAAGCAGACTCCCTGCTGAGTGTGGAGCCCAACACAGGGCTCGATCCCAGGGCCCTGAGATCATACACTAAGTGGAAACCAAGAATTGGCCGCCTAATTGACAGAGCCACCCAGGTGCCCCATATTTCTTTTTTAAATAAGCTACTCTACTTAAAGATACATCTTAAACTGAAAATCAAAACATTTTGGTTGAAGAAATGTAAGTAGAACACCCATAGCCTCTACATTTTAGTCTCTATTATAAAATTATAACGTTTGCAATGGTGATACTGGAAAACAAAACTAGGCCCCTTGACATATAGAATGAGTTTCATTATATTTAATAGAAACCATAATTTGTCATGCTCATAAACATTCCATCATTAACTTAACCACACCACGAAGTATAAATCCAAACTTGAAAAAAAGAAAATCTGAAAAACAAAAAGAGGAGTCTTGTACTCTATTACGCTTTCAAGGCAATGATAATTCTAAATGTGGTAACTTATTTTAGTCTGTTACCATGGACATAAACATCAACATAAGACCACAAATCAAGGGAACAATTTAAAATCATTTAAAATGTACTTAAGAGAAGTACCAAAGCAACTGTACTCTGAAATGACATAAAAGGAACAGTTTAATGCATATATTATTTTAATTAAAAATAATACTGTAAGTGTCCAATTATCCAGTTTCTGATCTTTTGACTACCTACTATTTGCTCTAGGCCCCACCCAGCATTTTCTCCAGGAAGTACAGAAAGTAGACTTGGTAACACAAATCACATTTTGGCCTAATCAGAGATTTATGATAAGAAAAGAGATGAAACTACTGGTTTAAGCAACAATTTGGAGATTACAGGTCTTAGCCAATTTATGAACATTATGAACAAGCCTTTAGACTTTTAATAAAATCAAAAGTTCTAAAGAGTAAGGTGAATTTTATAATAAATACATAACATAGTAAAGAATACAAACTTAAAATGCAGACAATGTCATATACAAAATAATTTAAACAACGGGGGTGGGAGTTAAGGTGGTAGGAAAAGTAAAAATGAAACAAGATGGGATCGGGAGGGAGACAAACCAAAAGAGACTCTTAATGTCATAAAACAAACTGAGGGGGGTGGGGGGAAGACGGGTTGGGAGAGGGTGGTGGGGTTACATTATATGTTTAAATAAAGCTTAAATAAAATAAAATAAAATAAAAAATTTTTAAAAAGTAAAAAAAAAAAAAGAAATAATTCAAAATAATTTAAACAAACCACATTAAATTTTTAAAAAGCACCAAACAGGAAAAAGCTTAAAAAAGGATGTTTTTAAAAAGCTACAAGGAATATTTTTAAAAGAAATAAGTTAACATGACTATGTAATATATTTATAAAAATTCAATTTTGAAAAGTGAAAATACTCTTTAGAAATAGCAAGGAACTTAAATATTTAACTTACTAAATTTCAATTAAGTCTTTTAGACTAAAGACTGTAATTGTAAAAGTCATTTTTAATAATTTTTAAAAATACATGTCTTAAAAAAATGCATGCCTTAGCTAAGCACCACCACCACCCCCAAATGAAAAAAAAAAGCATTTAAGTCTGATTTTGTAATTTTATTTAGCATTTAAAAGTGTACTGAAACATGCACCTTATGTAGAAAAGAAACTTCTACCTGGATTTCTACCTGGATTATGTAATACTATTACCTCATTAACCTCTGGGAAACATAACATGGGACCTGGGGCTTCAATGCAACCTAGACTGGTATCTACTGACCTAGACTGGTCAACTTCAGGGCAACTAACTCATTCCTAGGTTGAGGCAGGCCAGTCACATAACAGCTAAGGAGTTGGCCAGCAATAATGATGACGAAGTTAACAGTACCCAATTTATCATCACATTTCCTAACCTAATTAATGTTGTGACTTGTTAACTGTTTAACTCTGGTTTAAAAAATAATAAATACAGAAGTACAATTATTTATTTCTCTTTTATCTGTCATTTCATAGAGGTTTCTTTAATTTTTTTTTTAATTGAATTAGCCAGGGGGCCTGGGTGGCTCAGCTGATTAAGCGACTGCCTTTTGGTTCAGGTCATGATTCTGGGACTTCCGGATAGAGTCCCACATCGGGTTCTGAGTCTGCTTCTCCCTCTGATCCTCCCTCATCTCGTGCTCTCTCATTCTCTCTCTCTCAAATAAATAAAAACTTTAAAATAATTGAACTAGCCAACATACAGTACATCATTAGTTTCAGACATAATGTTTAATTATTTATCATTTGTGTATCACATCATGTGCCTTTCTTAATGCCCATCACCCAATTACCCCATCCCCCCACCTCCCCTCCAACAACCCTGTTTGTTGTTGCTTATAGTTAGAAGTCTCTCATGGGTTTTCCCTCTCTCTGATGACTTCCCATCCTCTGCACTGTTTCTTATATTCCACATATGAGTGATACGATATGATAATTGTATTTGTTTGACCCGTTTCACTGAGCATAATACCCTCCAGTTCCATTCACATTGATGAAAATAGTAAGTATTTATCCTTTCTGATGGCTGAGTAATATCCCATTGTATATATACACCATATCTTCTTTATCCATTTACTTGTCGATGGACATCTCAGCTCTCCACAGTTTGGCTATTGTGGACATTGGTACTACGAACACTGGGGTGCAGGTGCTCCTTTGGATCACTACATTTGTATCTTTGGGGTAAATATGAAGTAGTGCAATTGCTGGATTGTAGGGTAGCTCTATTTTTAACTTCTTCCGGAAACTCCATACTGTTTTCCAGAATGGCTGTACCAGCTTGAATTCCCACCAACAGTGTAAGAGGGTTCCTCTTTCTCTGCATCCTCGCCACCATTTGGTGTTTCCTGTTTTGTTAATTTTAGCCATTCTAACTGCTGTAAGGTGGTATGTCTCTTTGTGGTTTTGATTTGTACTTCCTTAATGCTAAGGGATCTAGCATTCTTTCATATGTCTGTTGGCCATTTGTATATCTTATTTGGGAAAATGTCTGTTCATGTCTTCTGCTCATTTCTTGACTGGACCCTTCGCTTTTTGGTGTTGAGTTTGGTAAGTTCATTATAGATCTTGGATACTAGCCCTTTATGTGATATGTCATTTGCAAATATCTTTTCCCATTCCATATGTTGCCTTTTAGTTTTGTTGACTGTTTCCTTTGCTGTGCAGAAGGCTTTTTCTTGGTAAAGTCCCAATAGTTCATTTTTGCTTTTGTTTCCCTTGCCTTGGAGACGTGTCTAGCAAGAAATCACTGCAGCTGAGGTCAAAGAGGTTGCTGCCTGTATTCTCCTCTAGGATTTTGTTGGATTCCTGCCTCACATTTAGGTCTTTCATTCATTTTGACTTTATTTTAGTGTATGATGTAAGAAAATGGCCCAGTTACATTCTTCTACGTGTGGCTGTCCAATTTTCCCAGCACCATTTATTGAAGAAACTGTCTTTTTCCGTTGGATATTCTTTCTTCCCTTGTGGAAGACTAGTTTACCATGGAGTTAAGGGTCCATTTCCGGGTTCTCTATTCTGTTCCATTGATCTGTGTGTCTGTTTTTGTGCCAGTACCATACTGTCTTGATGATTACAGCTTTTAATATAGCTTGAAGTCTAGCATTGTGATGCCACCAGCTTTGGTTTTCATTTTCAACATTCCCCTGGCTATTTGGAGTCTTTTCTGGTTCCATATAAATGTTAGGATTGCTTGTTTCTGCTTTGTGAAATAAGCTGCTGGTATTTTGTTAGGGATTGCACTGAATATGTAGATTTTTCTGGGTAGCATAGACATTTTAACAATATTTATTCTTCCAATCCATGTACCTGGAATGTTTTCCCACTTCTTTGTGTCTTCCTTAATTTCTTTCATAAGTGTTCTGTAGTTTGTAGGGTACAGATCCTTCACCTCTTTGGTTAGGTTTACTCCTAGGTCTCTTTTGGGTTTTGGTCCAATTGTAAGGAATCAATTCCTTAATATCTCTTTCTTCTGTCTCACTGTTAGTGTATAGAAATGCAACTTATTTCTGTGCATTGATTTTATATCCTGCCACTTTGCTGAATTGCTGTTTGAGTTCTAGCAGTTTTGTTGGAGTGGAGTCTTTTGGGTTTTCGGCACATAGTATCATGTCATCTGTGAAAAGAGAGTTTGGCTTCTTCTTTGCCAATTTGAATGGCTTTATTTCTTTCTGTTGTCTAATTGTTGAGGATAGGGCTTATAGTACTATGTTGAACAACAGTGTTGAGAGTGAGCATCTCTGTCGTGTTCCTGACCTTTGAGAATGATATGTTGTGGGCTTTTCATAGATGGCTTTATAATATGGAGGTATGGTTCCTCTATCCCTACACTGTGAAGAATTATAATCAAGAAAGGATGCTATAGTTTGTCAAATGCTTTTTCTGCATCTACTGAGAGGATCGTATGGTTCTTGTCCTTTCTTTTATTAATGTGATGTATCACACTGATTGATTTGAAAATGTTGAGCCATCCTTGCAGCCCAGGAATAAATCCCATTTTGTCGAAGTGGATAATTGGGGCTTTTTAAAAGATTTTATTTATTTGACAGACAGAGATCACAAGTAGAGAGAGAGGCGGGCAAAGAGAGAAGGGAAAGCAGGTCCCCGCGAGGCTCGATCCCAGGACCCTGAGATCATGACCTGGGCCGAAGGCAGAGGCTTTAACCCACTGAGCCACCCAGGCGCCCCAGTGGATAATCTTTTTAACATATTTGTGGGTCCTTTTGGCTAGTATCTTGGTGAGTACTTTGTCATTCATGTTCACCAAGGATATTAATCTGTAATTGTCCTTTTTGATGATGTCTTTGTCTGGTTTGGGGATCAAAATAATACAGGCCTCATTGAATAAGTTTGGAACTTTTCCTTCCATTTCTATTTTTTGAAACAGCTTCAGTAGAATAGGTATTATTTCTTCTCTAAATGTTTCATAGAATTCCCCTGGGAAGCCATTTGGCCCTGAACTCTTGTTTTGGGGGAGGTTTTTGATTACTGCTTCAATTTCCTTGCTGGTTATGGGTTTGTTCAGATTTTCTATTTCTTCCTGTTTCAGGTTTGTAGTTTATAAGTTTTCAGGAATGCATCCATTTCTTCCAGACTGCTAAGTTGTTGGCATATAGTTGTTCATAATATGTTCCTAAAATTGTTCATAT
The DNA here is from genome assembly GCA_003697995.1 of Taxidea taxus jeffersonii. NCBI lineage: Eukaryota > Metazoa > Chordata > Mammalia > Carnivora > Mustelidae > Taxidea > Taxidea taxus. The sequence continues at coordinate 75,224 of ML105838.1, forward strand.
TTCCTTGGTGTTGATCATGATCTCTCCTCTTTCATTCATGATTTTATTAATTTGGGTCCTTTCTCTTTTCTTTTTGATAAGTCCAGCTAGTGGCTTATCAATCTTATTAATTTTTTCAAAAAACCAGCTTCTAGTTCTTTTGATCTATTCTACTATTCTTCTGGTTTCTATTTCATTGATTTCTGTTCTGATCTTTATTACTTCACTTCTCCTGGTTGGTTTAGGTTTAATTTTCTATTCTTTCTCCAGTTCCTTTAGGTGTAAGGTGAGCTTGTGTATTTGAGATTTTTCTAATTTTTTTAAGAGGCTTGTGTTGCAATGTACTTCCCAATGTACTACACCTTTGTTGTATTCCAAAAGTTTTGAACAGTTGTGTTTTTATTTTCACTAGTTTCCGTGATTTTTAAAAATTCTTTGTTAATTTCTTGGTTGACCTATTCATTCCTTAGTAGGATGCTCTTTAACCTCCAAATGTCTGAGTTCCTTCCAAATTTCCTCTTGTGACTGAGTTCAAGTTTCAAAGCATTGTGGTCTGAAAATATGCAGGGAATAATCTAGTCTTTTGGTACCAGGTGAGACCTGATTTGTGACCCAGTATGTGATCTATTCTGGAGGAAGTTCCATGTGCACTCGAGAAGAATGTGTATTCCGTTGCTTTAGGATGGAATGCCCTGTACATACCTGTGAAGTCCATCTGGTCTAGTGTGTCATTCAAAGCCCTTGTTTCCTTGTTGATCTTCTGCTTAGGTGATCTGTCCATTGCTGTGAGTGGGGTGTTGAAGTCCCCTACTATTATTGTATTATTATCAACATGTTTCTTTAATTTGGTTATTAGGTGGTTGATATATTTGGCTACTCCCAAATTAGAAGCATAAATATTTATAACTGTAAAATCTTCTTGCTGAGTGGACCCTTTAAGTATGATATAGTGCTCCTCTTCATCTCTAACTACAGTCTTTGGTTTAAAGTAATTTATCTGAGGGGCACCTGGGTGGCTCAGTGGGTTAAAGCTGCTGCCTTCGGCTCAGGTAAGGGTCCTGGGATCGAGCCCCACATCGGGCTCTCTGCTCTGCAGACAGCCTGCTTCCTCCTCTCTCTCTCTCTCTGCCTACTTGTGATCTCTGTCTGTCAAGTAAATAAATAAAATCTTTAAAAATAAAAAAATAAAATAAAATAATTTATCTGAGGATTGCTACCCCCACTTTCTTTTGAGGTCCATTAGCATAATAAATGGTTCTCTACCTCCTCACTTTCAGTCTGGAAGTGTCTTTAGGTCTACAATGAGTCACCTGTCATATTGATGGGTCTTGCTTTTTTACCCAGTCTGATATCCTGTGTCTTTTGATTGGAGCATTTAGCCCATTTACATTCAGAGTAACTACTGAAAGATATGAATTTAATCTCCTTGTATTACCTGTAAAGTCTCTGTTTCTGAAGACTGTCTGTTTCTTTCTGGTCTATTTTATTCTTGGGCTCTCTCTTCGATTACAGGCCCCCCCCCCCCCCCCGCCCAATACTGGCTTGATGGTCACATATTCTTTCAATTTCTGTCTTTCCTGGAAGCTCTCTATCTCTCTTTCCGTTCTGAATGACAGGCTTGCTGGATAAAGTTTTCTTGGTTGTTTGTTTTTCTTTTAGTAATCGGAATATATCATGACCGGCCAGGTCTCTGTGGAAATGTTTGATGCCAGTCTAATGTTTCTACTCCTGTATGTTAGGAACCTCTTGTCTTGAACTGCTTTCAGGATTTTCTCTTTATCTCTGAAATTTGCAAGCTTCACTATTATGTGTCAGGGTGTTGATCTATTTTTTATTGATTTTTGGGAGGAGTCCTCTCTATCTCTTGGATTTGAATGCCTATTTCCTTCCCCATATTAGGGAAGTTCTCAGCTATGATTTACTCAAATATACCTTCTGGCCCTCTCCCTCTTACTTCTCCCTTGGGCACCCCAATAATTCTGCTATTTTTTGTTTCATGGCATCACTGATTTCTCAAAGCCTCCCTCATAGTCCATTAGTTGTTTTTCTCTTTTCCTCAGCTTCCTTCCTTTCCATCAACTAGTCTTCCATGTCACTTACTATCTTGTCTGCCTCATTTACCCTAGCTGTTAGAGCATCCAACTTAAACTGCATCTCAGTTAGAGCATTTTTAATTTGGCCTGATTAGATCTCATCCTGCACTAATGGATTCTCTAGTGTCTGTTATGTTTTCAAGCCCAGCCAGTAACTTTATAATTATTATCCTGAATTCCATCTCTAACATTTTACTTATATCCATATTGATTAGATCTGTGGCAAAGAGTATTATCTCTGGTTCTTTGTTGTGAATTCCTCCTTCTAGTCATTTTGCCCAGAGAATAATCATGAACAAGTGAGTACCATCAAAAATATCAACCACAACCCAAATGAAATACACACTAGAAAAATCAGAAGACATCAGAAACCAGAAAAATAAGAAGAACAAAGGAGACAAAGGGGAAAACAAAAACAAAAGGAGAAAGGGGAAAAAACATGGTAGGGAGGAGAGAGAATATAATCTCACATGGTGGACAAAACAGGGTGCTCCACTTGGTCCTGAGTATATTTTGGTCTGTGTGTTAAAAGAGACTAAATCTCAAAACTGTAAAGAAAACAAAACTTACATATATACAAAAATAAAACTGAATACAGTGAGAGGAAGTAAAAAATGAAGAATAAATCTATAAAATGGAAATGCAAAAAATGAACATTAAAAAAGTTGATAAAATAAGAAACTAGTTGAGAAGGGAAAAAAGAAAAAAAAGAAATGGAAGATATTAAACTGAAAGGCAAACGAATCATAAGAAAAAACCTTGAATTCTATATACTATTTTCTCCTAGCACTGGAGTTTTACAGTTCTGTGTGGTTCGTAAATGTGCTATTCGCCTGTTCTTCCAAATTGGTCTTCTGGAGGAGAGGCCTGCTGCACTGACTCTCAGGTGTCTTTGCCTGGGCAGAGTTGCATGGCCCCTGGGGACTGGGCTCTGTATAAGTTGATTTTGGTTGCTCTGTGTGGCTTTTGCTCCTTGAAGACTTTCCACACCTCTTTAGAGGATCAAAATAAAAATTGCTGTACCATATCTCCAGCCCCAGGGCCAAAAGATCACGGTCCCCTCTCTTCAGTAAAGCCTCAGGGATAAGCAGTCTTCATGGTGTGTACCTACAGTGATCCTCCTAGGGGAAGTCAGAAGGTTGCTACATTTCTGCACTTTGCAGGACCCTGGCATAGAGAATGGTCACCTGTTCATATATGCACCCACTCCACCCTTCCTGTGGGAAGGCAGAGGGTTGCACATTAGTGTTCTTTACAAAGCTATCACCCCACCCTGTACTGAAGGCTGTTGCCCTGTCGTGCACTCAAAAGCTCAGCCCCTCCTAGAGGAGGCTCCCTCCCCTGCTGATCGTCTGATATCTCCCCTCAGATTCACTTTGCACCTCCTACCTTGCAAAAAGTGGTTGCTTTTCTACTTGTAGAGTTCCAGAAATTCTTTTCTTACACCTCAATTTGAATTCATGGGTGTTCAGAATAATTTGATAGTTATCTAGCTAAATTCAAGGGACCAGATGAAACAAGGTCTTCTATTCTTCCACCATCTTGCCTCTTGCATTTCATAGAGTATTTTTAAGATAATCAAACATATTATTGATTTGTGGTTGCTTTTACATGTCTAACTTGTGTACCTAAAAATTATACATACCACTTAACACAGAAACTATATTCTTTCCTTTCCTTCATGCCAAAGACAGAAAAAGGAAATAATTACTATATATAATGATATTCCCTTTTTTTTTATTAAAAGATTTTATTTATTTATTTGATAGACAGAAATCACAAGTAGGCAGAGAGGCAGAGAGAGAGGAGGAAGCAGGCTGTCCGCAGAGCAGAGAGCCCGACGCGGGGCTCGATCCCACGACCCTGGGATCATGACCTGAGCCGAAGGCAGAGGCTTTAACCCACTGAGCCACCCAGGTGCCCCTGATATTCCTTTTTTTAAAAGGTTAAGATAAGAACAACAGTACAGATTTTTTTAAAAGATTTTATTTATTTGACAGAGATAGAGAGGGCATGAGCACAAGCAGGGGGAGCAGCAGAGGGAGAGGGAAAAGCAAGGAGTCTGAGATGGGATTCGATCCCAGGACCCCAAGATCATGACCCAAACCAAAGGCAGACACTTAACTGACTGAGCCACCCAGGTGCCCCAACAGTATAACTTTTTAAAAATAATCACATCTGGGGCGCCTGGGTGGCTCAGTGGGTTTAGCCTCTGCCTTCGGCTCGGGTCGTGATCTCAGGGTCCTGGGATCGAGCCCCACATTGGGCTCTCTGCTCAGCAGGGAGCCTGCTTCCTCCTCTGTCTCTCTCTCTGCCTACTTGTGATCTCTCTCTGTCAAATCAGTAAATTAAAAAAAAATCTGTAAAAAAAAAAATTAAAAATAATCACATCTTCCTACTTTTACTTATTATATAGAGACAATACTACATAACTTTAAGAGACCTTAGAAAAATCATATAAATAGGTATATTATACATATACATTATATTATAGATGGAAAGCTTAAAGAGAGCTAGAAAAATATAATAATTCATCTTGGAACACAATAAATGGTTCATATATCTGTGGGTATAGTTACATAGATCCCCAGAGGACATTCACTTTAAAATAAAATTGCTTAATACTAGAAAGAAGCAGAGATTTTTCAGTCATTGCATTACCTTTTCCTTTCCAGTAATTCCTAAGTAAGAATTCTTTCATGGAATGTTACAGCTGAAAGCATCCAGAGAAACCATCTGCCAGTAGTTTTCAACATAGTGTATACCTTAACCCTTGCTCAGAAATGCAGGGTTGCTTTTGGATGCGATAGTGACTGGGAAATGCTAGTGGCATTAGGGAGGCTAAACACCCTGTAATGCACAAGAGAGTCCTTCTTAATAAAGAATTATCCAGTCCAAATGCCAGTGGTATACCTACTGAGAAACACTGACTTAATGTTCCACTTTGAAGATGCAGCCTCTTAGGCCCAGAGATGTTAAGTGACTTACTCTAGGCTACACAAATGGATCTAGAACCCAGGTTCTCATTCTCTTGTTCTACTTCCCTTTCAATGAATAAAATGTCAACAGGAAAACACAGGAAACCAAGAATCAATTATATATTAATACATAAAACATTGTCAAAACATTGGTCATACATTAATATCTGAAACTGAAGTAAAATTGCAATTAACTAAAATATTAATATTTTCTAATGCTTTTTTTCCATCCTAAGAAATAATTTCCTTTCAGATAAATCATTTTTCAAAAATCCATCACAGTTAAAAGAGGAGGAAATTAACTGACTTATGCTTACCAAATTAAACATTTTTTGAATGGGAAAATACGTGGCTTCCGATTGTTTCAGAACAACTTAATATCCTATAGTCTACCACTAATCTTCTAACCATGAAGAAATTTATCACAACAAAAAGAACGCTGAACTAAAAATCCAAAGGACTCGACACTAATTGTCACTCTGATGTACATGTAACTAGCTGCCAAATCTTGAACATGTCACAAACCTCTAGATCTATTCCATGTTACATAAAATGAGTTTAGGCAGTGTAATCCTTTCTAGATCTAAGATTCTTATTCTATATTTCTTCCTTATTGCATAAGAAATAGGGTCTTAAAAAATATATAGGGTTATCAACTAAATACTCCAAAAAAACACCTTACAGTAAGCAGGGATACAACTTAAGACTAAGTCTCAACAGGTGATCACTGACAGGTTAAGTTCTACTATTAATATAGTTATTGTTCAGCAGCACTTTACCTCCTGCTGATATCTGCCATCATCTATAAAATCATTATCATTCCTTTTTCCCTATGTTATGCTAAAAATGAAGGCTAAGTAAACAATCTTCAGAATAATTCAAAATTAAAACTTTACTCTTAAAAAGACATTTGCTTTGGGGTGTCTAGAAGGCTCAGTCAGTTAAGCATCCAACTCTTGATTTCAGCTCAGGTCATGATCTCAGGGTCATGAGATCGAGCCCCTTATTGGACTCCACGCTAGGCATGGAGCCTGCTTAAGATTCTCTCTCTCCCTTTCCCTCTGCCCCTCCCACATCCACACTCTCTCAAGCTCTCTAACATCAACAACAAAAAAGACCTTAGCATTAAACATTTAACTTCTACATATACACAGACATGAAAACTTTTTAATTTTAAAATTACATCAGAATTGGTCAAATAGAATATACTGCAGGATTTTTTACAGGAAATGTACTAATCTGTTAATGTATGTATGTATGTATGTACACACACTATATCTATATTTCTCTTAAGTTCTTACAAACTAGTCTTTGCTCTTGACAACATACATACATTCTAAGAAAACTGGGTTGCATTTAATCTTTATTTTTACAAAATTTCAATTGTTTCATAAAATATTCTTGATATCTTTTCATACATGTGTTGTACTTCTTGCAATATATCTATATTAAATCAAAATAAATAAAATAAGGACAGGGAGATAGTTATTTTTATTTCTCCTTCCCTTCCCTTATCATTCTCTCTCTTATACACACACACATGCACATGCACACAATATAATTCCTCCAACAAGCACATGCAGCACAAGTTAGATACCAAGCTGTATGGAAACTGAGTCTAAAAAAAATTCATTAATGACTTTAAAATAAAATAAGGCTATGAAATATTCAAAAATATATTTTAAAAATATATTTCCCTGAAGTTCAGTTACTTAAAAACAGTTTCTCCTTACAATATTCTGAAGATTTTCCTGTTTGTGGTCCTTTTTTCCCTACTCATGCACCTTTACTTCCCTACTCATGCATCCTAAAGAAATTCATAATTTTTGTTGCTTCTTATGTCTCACTCCCTTGGTTACTTCAATTTTTTTTTTTTTTTTTGAGAGAGAGAGAGGGAGAGAGACTGAGCACACAGGAGTGAGGGGGAAGGAGCAGAGGGTGAAGGAAAAAATCTTAAGAAGACTCCATAACCAGCATGGAGCCCGGCACAGGGCTCCATCTCAGGACTCTGAGATCATGACCTGAAAGGAAATCAAGAGTTGGATGTTTAACTGACTGAGCCAACCAGATGGCCCATTTCAATAATTTTTAAAATATGTTATTTATATATAATTACATATAAATGGTTTTGTGTCTTGTTAAGGTTATAAATTTAATCCTTCAGTTAATTAAACATGCAATTATTATTCCATCCACAAAGCCTAGGATTAGATAATAAAAATAAATACTCTGCAGATAGTCTAAAACACAGGTGCAAAAAACAAAGGTTATTATTATAACCAAAAGATTCTATTTCAGACAGGCAAGAAGTTCTGTCAAATAGGTGCTTTGTTATTTGCAATAACATCTGACAATGAATCAATACTGTTAAGATTGTACTATACCAAAACTATCAGGGATCTCTGCTGATGATACCTTCTTTGCTTGCTTCACAATGGCAATTTCAGGTTTGGGATATCTGCATGCTAAAAATATTATAAAATCAAAATTTACTCAAGTGATAAAGTAAATAAAATATATATAAATAAAAATATATATATGAAATTTTGAAGTGAAGCATGCTAGAGCATAGGCAGGCCTTACTTTGCAGAGTAGTGTGGGGTCATAAAAATGACAATTCAAGATGAAACCATAAAGCCTTAATACCAATGGGGAAAATTACAATTGTTCTATGTCTTTAAAATTTTTTTCAGAACAACAAAAATTCTCTTGCCAGCAGTTCTGAACATAAAGGGAAATTTAAAATAGTAAAACTAATGTATGATCACTTTTCATTTCTTTGCTGTACTTCCATCTTTTTTGGTCAATTCTCTTTTGATTACCCATTTTTTCAAAACATCTCATGGGTTTATCATTAAGAGACAAGAAGGCAATGCAAACTACACATTTTGTTATCTATGTGTGAACTGAACAACAGATTAAGTAGTGACCAGTCACTGAGAGACTGAAAGAGTGATATGATTGGTCATGATCATGATGCACATCTATTGTTACACAGTGCTTTGTAGATGGCAAAGTTTGTATTTTATACAATTACTCACAGTTAACATACTATAGTAAATAAAATTTGTACTGTGTTGTTCAAAACTGCTGTTATGTAACTAAAACATACTCACTGAAATTTGGTGCATTTGGGGACTATGCAAAGTAAGGAATGCCTATAAGAATAAAAAACTGGATTATTTAATGAAATGGGCATAAATCCAGGGAAAAATCAGGGCATTAGAATTTCATATATATTATTTTTTCTACATATATAAATTAATGGAAAATAAAAGAGAACAAGATTCTCCTCCTTAGAGGTTAAATGTTTTCCACTTAAATCACTTAATTTGCTATCATTCAACTATCTGTAAAAGAATAGCTAACTAAAGCAAAGTTCAGTGATTGAATCTTATGTTTAATAAAACTAAAATAATTTTATCATAAATCAGCTGGCAAAGCTTTTTAAAATGTGAATTGCTGGAAAAGGTTATTAAAAACTACCAAAAAGCAAACAAAAACAACAAAAAACAAACCTTGAAGAAAATAGTTCCTAATCTCAAGGATATATAAACGTATATGAGATGATTAGAAGAAGGGGAAAAAAACAACACATGTAAGTTTTCAAAATGGAAAATTTGTAGCCTTAAGAAATGGGAGACAGCCCCCAGGAAGAGGTTTTGAGTCTGGCCTTAAAGCACTGCAAAGATTTAAATAAGTGAGGGGAGGGAGGTTTCCCTTTTCCTTCCCATACAATTCAGTCTGAAAGTCATAAAGTGGGAATCAATGAGGTAGGCAACTGTGTGGGAGGCAGGACGGGGTCTCAGAGAAACTCAAGGGAGAGGGAGGAAGTGTTCACACAGGGGTCAGTCTGGCACAATCTGTCAGAACCCAAATAGGGTGAGAAAGGCTTCCCTATGGTAAAAGAGAGGGGATGTGGCTCAGGGTGTCAGTGCTACAGCTAGGGTGAGAAGGGCCTCTATATAGGAGTATGTTGGCTGTGGTGGTGATGGGATATTGGTAACATGTAGGAAGAGTGTTATAATTAATAAACATATTAAAGGTAACGGAGTCAGGTATTTTTTTGTCATAGAATAGAGTTAGAAATACAGGAAGAGAGAAAACTAGAATGTATGCTGTGGCACTAGGTCAGAATTGAAGAAACTGCTATGAACTCTCATTTTATAATATAGATAGAGAAATAGAAATGATATTATATATATAAATACATATATTTATATATTCACTAGCCCTTTCCACAGTGGGGGTGCAAATAGCAACACCCCAATAGCTATGAGCACATCTAATGGCCAGATCTTGGTTTATATATTTTTTTAAGATTTTTATTTATTTGACAGACAGAGATCACAAGTAGGCAGGGAGACAGGCAGAGAGAGAGGAGGAAGAAGCAGGCTCCCCGCTGAGCAGAGAGCCCAACGTGGGGCTCAATCCCAGGACCCTGAGATCATGACCTGAACTGAAGGCAGAGGCTTTAACCCACTGAGCCACCCAGGCGCCCCAGATCTTGGTTTCTAAATGCCATTCTATACTAAAGAAACCAGGGCTCCTTGTAACAATGGCTGATTCCAGGGCTAGGGCAGAAAAAGTCCAAGAGGAACCTGGAATATCTTATGGTGCCAGAAAATAAGGAAAAAGGAAATGTTCAAAGAGTAGTGGGGATATGTCAAAAAAAGAAAGAAGCCAGTTTGAAGGGGTTCCCATTAGTGAAATATGGAATAATTAGAGGATCAAATATGATAGTAACAAATTATAAACCATTAAATAGAAAGAGAATCCATGAATATATCAATTAATTAATATAAATTAATAATTGAATTGATGAGGAATGGGATATTTCATAGACTCAAAGTACCTCCACAAAATATTTATTAATTTCCAAAGGGAAAATAATAACTTTATAGTAGATAAGTCAGACAGATACCACTCTCATTAAACATTCAGAGAAAATGGTCAACCTGGAAATGGTTAACATGACCAGGGACAAATTAAAGTCATGGGTAACTGATAGGATGAAAAAGAAGTAACACCACTTCTATGACATTCCTGCCAAAGATGCAAAACTGGAATCTATTCCTGAGGAAAGAGACAAAGCTAAATTGAAGTACATGCTACAAAATAACTGGTCTGTAATCTCAAAAGTGCCAAGGTCATGAAAACCAAGTCTAAGAGGGAGGAACTGTTTCAGACCGAAGGAAATTAAAAATATGTAACAACTAAATGCAACTTGTGACTTTGCGCTGGATTGTTTTGTTGTAAAGGAGCATTATTGGGAGAACTGATGAAAGTGAACTACTTCAGAATACTTAGGTGATAGTACATATTACATTGTGCTATATAAGGCAATGTTCTCATTTGTAGGAAACACAAACCAAAGTATTCCAGCTGTAGTGGACACTGCAATACATAGTCAATCCTTAACTGCTTGAAGTCCTCCTGCCAAAGAGACAGCTTTCAGTGGCCAGACATCATAGGAGATGGCCTCAGCCGAAGAATGTTGCCTCACCCAAGGCTCTGTACCCTGTCCATATCCAATAGCTCATTTTTACAGAGGCAGAGGTCCAAACTGCTCACCAAGCTCAGAACAAAAGTGAAGGATCATCACATCTATAGAACTCTCCACAAGGTAAACTGAGGCTTCCACTGAAACTGCATCACTTTACTTGTACCTCTGCCCAAACCTACTTCCTTCCCTTCCCTTTCAAAGGTGAGGACTTCAACAGCATTCCTCAATAAACTTCCTGCATGCTAATCAGTTTCAGAAACTGCTTCCCACAGAACTCAACCTATGACAGAGATGATACGGCATCACGTCAGCAACTTATTCTCAAAGGACTCAGGGGAAAGAAAAAAAAAAAGCTTATTGTACCATCCTTAAAACTCTGAGGTTTGTTATATAAACATATGGAGAAAGATAAATCTGAGATTGTTTCAAGGTTTTATTTTTATTTGCTTTTAAAGATTTATTTCTTTGAGAGAGAGAGACAGCACACGGGCAGGGGAGGGGCAGAGGAGAAGGAGAGAAGTGGACTCCCACTGTACGTGGAGCCCAACATGGGGCTTGATCTCATGACCCTAAGATCATGACCTGAGCAGAAATCAGGAGTCAGATGCTCAACTGACTGAGACACCCAGGCACCCTATGTTTCACAATTTTAAAAGCAATACAAAATTAAGTAGAGAAAACAGAGGGAAAAGAACAGAATGAAGGAAATCAAAAGAAAAAAATAACAGTAGGGGCATGGTACACTGAAGAAATGAAACTAACCAATGGACACTACATTCAAGGTATTCATAGAAAATGAAATAAGTGAACAAAAAAGAATACATCATTACAGCATTTATAATCCAAAAGTGATTGTTGTACAACTATAAAATCAGTGTTAATGATTTACATTTTGGTTAATGGCTTTAAGAAGCCCCTTTAAGCAGAAAAAAAAAGCTAGAATAATTTTTTTATCTGTAAAATCCTAGTCACAACAAATACAAAAATTCTTCCAGTTCACAAAATGTGCCACATCTTACATTATCACTCTCACATGTTTGCCTGTCTTCTTTCATAATTCAAACATCCACATGACCTCAACTCTTTCCAACCTTAAAAACAAAAACACAAACACCTTCTATAACCTTGCACTCAATGGAGCTGTAGCATTGAGATCACTGCAAACTTGTTAGAAATGCAGACTTCTAGGTCCCACTTCAAACCTACAGAAACAGAACCTGCGTTTCAATAAGAGTTCCAGATGACTTTTATACATACATTAAGCTTCGTGAAGCAGGGCTCTATTTTCCACTGTGGGATATAGAAAGCTACAAAGAGCTTTGCTCTCACCATCAGGGTAAAACAAAGTCACACTAAATTCAAATGCATGACTTATTTTGAATCTATCAGAGAACTCAAGTCACAGAGCAAATAAGAGGCAGGAACCTGCAAGGACAGAAGGGGCATTAGCACTTATTAGTTAGGGACAGATGCAACCAGATACCATAAGCATACAGCTAGAACAGTAAGGGAACAGGTGATGATAGAGTAAGGGCTGGAAGGACAGTGTGAAGGTACAAGGGTATGCATAAACTGGAAGAATCTGCACGTTCTTGCAGGTTCTTTGACTAGAAATCCCATCGGATGAAAAAAATATTAGAGAGAGCCCTAATAAAGTTCATTGTGGTGCAGACCTTGATGAGGGGAAAAACAGTTGTGTAGGAGAAACATGAAACTCTATCTAGATCCTTTTTCAATCTATACTATGAGCCAAAAGCCTTAAATTGTAGGAAGGGCAAAAACACTATTACCCTTGGGGCAGGTAGGGTGACCAACTGTCCAGGTTGCCAAAGCAACTGTCCAGTTCTCTTAGCACTGAAGTTCCACATCCTGGGAAAAAGTGTTCCCCCTATCTCTTAGGCATTTTAATTTGAAAAATAGTTTCCAATCATCTCCTTGATTTCTATGAAAATTTTAATGGAACTGCAGAAAAAATAAAAGATTGTTGAAACATAAAAATCTGTTAACTTGTAAGAAGGGGAATTTCTGAAAAAAATGAAATAGCTTAAGCTTTATGTAAATATAATAAAACATAGAATTTCAATTAAGATATATTACAGCTGAAATGTGTTATAATGGTAGAACCTGGTATCTTGTAGGTACTCATTCTAAGAAAATACAGATAATATAAAAATTAAATCTATAAAAAAGTTTCTATTAGTAAAGTTTAAAGGCATAATATACAACAAAGTTTTAAAACAATTGCTTATTTTTTTATAACATTTTATTTATTTATTAAAGAGAGGGAGAACACAGAGGGAGAGTGAGAAGAAGCAGACTCCCTGCTGAGCAGAGAGCCCAACATGGGACTCCATCCCAGGATCCTGGGATCATGACCTGAGCCAAAGGCAGACACTTAACCAACTGAGCCCCCCCAGGCACCCTCAACTGCTTATTAATTTAATCTTATCTTGATATATGTGAGTCATTTTTTGGTATCATCTGAAATTGGCTTTTGGAAATTTGAATTCATATAGCATGAGAATAATGTCCCCGATGGACTAGAATTCTATAGGACTGTCTGTAAGAAATGAGTATATTAGTAACAAATATTTAAATTAAGTTCAGACTTCTGACCTATAAGAGATAATCTCAGATAAACTTAAGCTACTACCCAACATGTCCTGCCCTCCATATCCAAAATTCCCTTTGAGAATTAAATCCTTCCTTGGGCACCTGGGTGGCACAGTCAGTTAAAGTGCCCAACTCTCAGTTTCAGCTCAGATCTGATCTCAGAGTCGTGGGATTAGCCTGCACGGGGCTCTGCACTTAGCACAGAGTCTGCCTGAGTTTCTCTCTCCCTCCCCCTCTGTCTCCTCCCCTCACCCTCCTTCTCTCAAATAAATAAATCTTAAAAAAAAAAAAAATGGAGTTGACTCCTTCCTTGTTGATTCTCCTTCTTCAACCAACTAAAATCTGGCTTCTCCCCACAGAGTTCTTATAATACTGCTTCTGACAAAGACCTCCATCTTTTTTATGTTTTTAAATCCAACAGACCTCTTCTTTTTCCCCACAGTCTTCCTCTTACTTGACCTATCTAAAGTATCAAATTATTCCCTTTCTTGAAATACTCTCTTCACTTTTCTTCTGGGATACACTATTTTTGCTATTTTTCCTGTCTTTGTGAAAATTCCTTCTTGGTCTATTCCTAGTTCTGGTTCTTCTTCCTCTTCTCCTCCAATAAACTTTGGTCCTAGTTCTCTCCTGGACCTTCTCTTCACTCTATGTAATCTCCTGGCCTTAGTGGCTATCTACATGGGTAGGATTCCCAAATTTGCATCTTATCCTAGAGCTCCAGGGTTCATACAGCCAGTTAAATATTGGATATCTTTACATATGGTTATCTCACAAATAACCAATACCAAAGAAGCTAAAAATGAATGCATCTTCTCCATTCCAAAATCTGCTTGGGACCCTGCATGGTCCATTCTATTGTAAATAATATCATTATTTTGTCAATGGCTCAAACCAGAAATCTGAGGATCATCTCTGGTTCACCTTTTTACTTAATATCTCTGTCAGCAAACACATATTCTATTGTCCAGTTAAATGTTTTAATATTTAACTCCTAAATAAACTCTCTTGAATATGTCTACCTCTTTCTAACCTTATTTCCACTAACCTAGTTCAGGTCTCCAACACCTTTCTTTGATTTCTGCAAAGTTCTCCTAATTAATTTCCTTGCTTGTCTCTAGCCTAATCCTTCTACTATCTCCTTGTTGTGCTATATGCGGAGTGGTCTTTCCCAAATTGCAAACATGATGGCATTATTCATGATAGTTTACCTCCACAACTCTATACACACACCCCTGATCCACCTACCTCCTACTGAGTTCTAGTTTCAACTTGAATGTTATTTTTTATAAGGTAACATCATCCCTCTGCATTTCTCTGCTCCCTAGTTATTCCTCTGATACACTTCAATGCATTCTAAACCCTATTACAGCACTTAATATACTGCATTACAATTTCAGGCTAAAATACCTCTATCCCCTCTAAAACATAAACTTCATAATTTTAAGAACCCTATCAAGTGCCTCAATAATGTCAGGCAAGTATACAGTAGGACTTCAAATTGTTAAATTAAAAAAAAATTTAATAAAATGTCAAGCACTAAAATGGCAAAAACTGGCGTGAATTTCTCTAAAATTTTACCTGGAGGTTTTGTAACTAGTACTAGTTTCCCAATAAAAAATAACATAAATGAGTGGAAAGTTGTATAATTAGGTTCCACTGGAAGTTAGAAAGCAAGTGGAAGACATCTCTCTAACATTTAAGGGAGTTATACCCATTTCATTGGATTTTTTTTTTTAAAGAGGAGACTTAGTATATATTTTAAAATGCACTACAGAGCTGGGAGAGATATTAGATATAGATCATATCATTAAGCCCTTGTTCTAGTTACAAGAGAACAAGCCTAAAAAAATAAGACTTACAAGCCCAAGGTGTTCCTTCCATTATGGATAATGGACTAATAGAATTGAGATATATACAAAATACAGTGTAGTGAAGCAAAAATTTCCTGTCCCCTTCTAGGTCCTTTTAGCTAGATTAAGAATCAAATTGACATGAGATATATTAACGGAAGAAAAAAAATTTAATTTAATCATGTAGGTGGAATCCATACAGATGTGGTGGTTCAGTTGATTTAGCGTCTGCCTTTGGCTCAGGTCATAATCCCAAGGTCCTGGGACAGAAACCTATGGTGGGTACCTGCTTGGCAGAGTCTACTTCTCCCTCTCCCTCTGCCTGCCACTCCCCCTGCTTGTGCTCACGCTCTCTCTCTCTCTCTGTGAAATAAATAAATAAAATCTTTACAATTAAAAAAAAATTCCAAAGACAGGCGAAATGACGGTATACATGTCATTCTGAATTAAGAAAAAAAGGGTAGGGGTCTGGAACTTCAAAGGAAAGGAATGCAATTTACAAAAGATAAGAAAGAGTAAACATTTGGTAAACAAATATTTGCTGGGCCACTCAGAAACAACGGGATGGAAAAGACAGAGCAAACAAGCCTAGCCATGTTCCTCCCTATCTATCATACCTAGCTTATATCATAGTTCTCTATGGTGATAGCTTTCTTCCAGGAGCAGGTCCTCTCTTTAAAATATTTTAGGCAGTTGTACGGGAAGTAAAGAGCCTTCCCTGAATCTGCTGGATTTTAACTGCTTTTAACTCAAAAATAATCTTAACGCCGAAGTGGCCCATCATGGGGCAGCCTGCATTGGCCGCTATCACATACATACACATACACACACACATACATACACACACACACACTCTTCATGTTATTAAAACAATTCCTTTCCTTTATACTACATACTGTAATTAGTATCCAAATTTTTCAATAAATAAGTTACAAATAAGTGTAGGGGAGGTGCCTGGGTGGCTCAGTGGATTAAGCCACTGCCTTCAGCTCAGGCCATGATCTCAGGGTCCTGGGATCGAGCCCCACACCGGGCTCTCTGCTCAGCAGGGAGCCTGCTTCCCCCTCTCTCTCTGCCTGACTCTCTGCCTACTTGTGATCTCTCTCTCTGTCAAATAAATAAATAAAATCTTTTAAAAATAAATAAACAAATAAGTATAGGGGTCAGCAAGCTAAGGCCTTCAGGCCAAATCCAGCCATTTTTTTATATAGTCAGTGAGCTAAAACTTATTTTACATTTTAAATAGTTGGAAGAGGGGTGCCTGGGTGGCTCAGTGGGTTAAGCCTCTGCCTTCAGCTCAGGTCGTGATCCTGGGGTCCTGGGATCGAGCCCTGCATCGGGCTCTCTGCTCAGCAGGAAGCCTGCTTCCCTGCCTCTCTGTCTACTTGTGATCTCTGTCTGTCAAACAAATAAATAAAATCTTTTAAATAAATAAATAAATAGTTGGAAGAACAGCCCTTAACCACTTATCAAACACTGAATGGTTATGGAAATTACCTGTGGCCATGATAATATTTCTTAAGAAATTCAACCCAAAACAGCACTTAAATGTGAAATATTAAACAGTAGTCATTGGAAGACAACTAATATTTGATTCACAAGGAATGTTAAGCTGCTTTATATACTTCCCTTATTGTTAAAAGTTAAGAGGCAAGATCTTTATTTCCACAGAAATATGTAGCAGTTTCATTTTCCTAGCTCAAACCACAATTCCAGCAGCACTCTTCAAACCTCAATGCAAGATCTGTATTTCAAAATCCTTTTAACTGTGCAATTGAGGAGCTTCTACCTACCACAAATTGGAAAGGATTAATCTACAATGTAATATGTGAAAAGACAAATATCAAGAGAAGAATCTAAAAGAATTCCATGTCTTCTAAGCAATCAATACATTCATTTAAAATCATAGGCTTGCAGACTGATGCCAATATTTGGAGATACCCAGCCATGTGAAAAAGACATTTTCAAAGATGAAATACGTAAAATCTCATTATAGATTGGCATTAACATGTAATATCTGCAAACAATTTTTTTTTACTTTATTTAAGCTTTATTTAAACATATAATGTAACCCCACCACCCTCACCCAACCCCTCTCCCCCCCCCCCCAGTTTGTTTTATGACATTAAGAGTCTCTTTTGGTTTTTCTCCCTCCCGATCCCATCTTCTTTCATTTTATCTGCAAACAATTTTGACAACAAGGAACACTAATATTGAACCCCAATTAAGCTAAATGTTATCCTCCAAAAATAATTCCATCTTCCTCATTAGAAGACCTATATTTTTAAAAAAATTGTACTCAAGTTATTATACTTTTAATTTGCTAATTTAAAAAATCTGTGGAAGGATCTGTACTCAATGAACTATAGAAGTTTTATGAAAGAAATGAAGAAGACACAAAAAGATGAAAGACCATTCCATGCTCATGGATCAGAAGAATAAACATTGTTAAAATGTCTATATTGCCTAGAGCAATCTATACTTTCAGTGTCATCCTGATCAATATTCCACCGGCATTTTTCAAAGACAAATTTTTCAAACAAACAATCCTAAAATTTGTATGGAACCAGAAAAGACCCTGCATTGTTGAGGAAATACTGAAAAAGAAAAACAAAACTGGGGGTATCACGTTGCCTCATTTCAAGCTTTACTACAAAGTTGTGCTCACCAAGACAGCATGGTACTGGCACAAAAACAGATATATAGACCAGTGGAATAGAGTAGAGAGCCCAGATATGTACCCTCAACTTGATGGTCAAATAATCTTTAACAAAGCAGGAAAAAACATACAGTGGAAAAAAGAGAGTCTCTTCAATAAATGGTGCTGGGGAAATTGGACAGCTACACGTAGAAGAATGAAACTCAACCATTCTCTAACACCATACACAAAGATAAACTCGAAATGGATAAAAGGCCTCAATGTGAGGCAGGAATCTATCAAAATCCTAGAGGAGAATATAGGCAGTAATCTCTTCAGCATCGGCCACAGCAACTTTTTTCAATAAATGTCTCCAAAGGCAAAGGGAACAAAAGTGAAATGAACTTTTGGGACTTCATCAAGATCAAAAGCTTCAGTACAGTGAAGGAAACAGTCAACAAAACAAAGAGGCAACGCACAAAATGGGAGAAGATATTCACAACTGACACTACAAAGGGCTGATATCGAAGATCTGTAAAGAACTCCTCAAACTCAACACACACAAAACAGATAATTGTATCAAAAAATGGGCAGAAGACATGAACAGACATTTTTCCAAAGAAGAAATACAAATGGCTAACAGACACATGAAAAAATGTTCATCATCATTAGTCATCAGGGAGATTCAAATCAAAACCACATTGAGATACCACCTTACACCAGTTAGAATGGCCAAAATCAACAAGACAGTAAACAACATGTGTTGGAGAGGATTGGAGAAAGGGGAACCTTCTTACACTGCTGCAAGTTGGTGCAGCCACTTTGGAAAACAGTGTGGAGATTCCCTAAGAAATTAAAAATAGAGCTACCCTATGACCCTGCAATTGCACTACTGCGTATTTACCCCAAAGACACTGATATAGTGGAAAGAAGGGCCATTTGTACCCCAGTGTTCGTAGCAGCAATGGCTACAGTCGCCAAACTGTGGAAAGAGCCAAGATGCCCTTCAACGGACAAATGGATAAAGAAGATATGGCCCATAAATACTATGGAATATTATGCCTCCATCAGAAAGGATAAATACCCAACTTTTGTATCAACATGGACGGGACTGGAGGAGATTATGCTGAGTGAAATAAGTCAAGCAGAGAGGGTCAAGTATCATAAGGTTTCACTTATTATGGAGCATAAGGAATAACATGGAGGACATGTTGAGATGGAGAGAAGTGAGTTGGGGGAAATTGGAGGGGGAGACAAACCATGAGAGACTGTGGACTCTGAGAAACAAACTGAGGGTTTCAGAGGGGAGGGGAGTGGGGGGTTGGGTGAGCCTGGTGGTGAGTACTATGGAGGACATGTATTGCATGGAGCACTGGGTGACGTGCATAAACAATAAATGCGGGAACACTGAAAAGAAATAAATAAAATAAAATGGGGAAAAATAAAAATTTAAAACAATAAAGAACAACAACAACAAAAATCTGTGGAAATTTGTTTTCTCTCTTACGTAAATACTATATTAATATCCTCAACTTTGCCTTTTGGCCTACAGTGCCTAAAATATTTACAACCGGTCCTTTAGAAAAAGTTTGCCAACACTGGTCCTGTAAAGAAAGTAAATATTTTTTAATTTCTAAAAGACTAATACTGAAATTAAGACTAAGCAGTGTTTTTAGTAATTCTCTGTTCAACCTATTCAAATATGTCCCCCTACCAAAGAGATATTTCCAGGATCACCAGGGTCACACTTCCTTGTAAACAAATTCTATCTTACTAGCTCTCTCAGCACCATACATCATAGCAGATCATTTCCACATTCTTCGCTTCAAAACTCTTTGCTTTTCCTAATTTCACTGGATGCCCTTCTTCACAGTCTTCTTTGCTGGCTCCTACTCTTCTGACTTTGAAATTCTGGAGCTTTAGTCTCAATCATGGGCTTTTTCCTCTTCTCTATCTAAAGGTCGGCAAACAGTTTCTGTGAAAGGATTCTAAATATTTTAGGCTTTGGGGGGCCATTATGGTCTCTATCACGACTATTGAACTCTGCCATTATAGCACAAAAGCAGCCACAGGCAATATATAAATGAATGAGTGTGGCTCTACTACAATAAACTTTATTTACAAGCAGAAGTGGCAAGCTAGATTTGCCTATGGCCCGTAGTTTTCTGACCCCTTATCTAGACTCTCACCTTGGGTGCCCTCTCCCCCATGATAAGTAGCATCTACATATAACTGTTCATACCCACACTTACATTTGCAGCCTCAATTTCCCATATGAATTCCAGATTTATGCGCACGCGCGCACACACACACACACACACACCCCTAATCTATTTCTCCCCAGTCTTCTCTCCAGCAGTTAATAGCAACACCTTTCACTCAACTACTATAGGCAGAAACCTGAGTCATCACTTACTATTTCCTTTCCCTTAATTACCCGTCCCTTTCTAACTCATCAGCAGTCCTATCAATTCACTCTCAAATATACATCTTGAATCCATCTCCTTCTCTTCATCTCCATAGCTGCGTAGCCTAAGCCCTCAACATTGCTAGCTCAAAATACTGCAACAGTCTCCTAAGCGGTCTCCTAGCTTATGCATTTGCACCCTCCAGTTTGTTCTCTAAAAGGAGCCAAGTGCTTTTTAAATTCCATTACTTCACTCTGTTTCAACTCAGGAATGGCCTTCATACAGTTTACCTAGAAAGGCCCTGACTAATCTTGCTTTCTGCCTACCTGCCTATCTCATCTCATTCCACTCTCTCCTTTGTTCTTTAAATTGCACTCATGTTTGCCTTCTGTCAATTTCAACACTGTTCCAAGTCTCTTCCTATCTCAGGGTCTTGGTATTTGCTTTTCCTCCTTCTCAGAATGCTCTTCCTCTGACTGTCTGAATGACTGGTTTCTCCTCAATCCTTTCTTTTCAGCTTAAATATCACCTACAAAAAGGCCTTCCCAGATCACCTTATCTAAAAAAAATGTCATTCTGTTTATTCATCTAATAGCACACACTATCAACAATTATCTTGCTTATTTACTTTATTGTTCATATCTTCCCTTTCTTAAAATGGTATACTTTATGAAAGTATTTTGCCAAATTAATTCTCTGATAAAACCCCAACAGCTAGCACAACGTCTGTTATAGGTAGGTACAGTAACAAATATTTGCCATATAAATAAATTTTCAAAGCTGGAAAGCTTTCCTATGAATAGTGTGTTACATATTTTTTTAAAAAAAAATCCAACAACTCCCTTAGAAAATTTAAGGAAATTAAAATTAGAAATTTATTGGGGGGGGGCTGGGTGGCTCAGTTGGTTGGGCATCTGCCTTCAGCTCAGGTAGTAATCCCAGGGTCCTGGGATTGAGCTCCACATTCAGCTCCCTACTCAGTGGGGAGCCTGCTTCTCCCTCTCTCTCTGCTGCTTCCCCTGCTGTGCTCTCTCACTCTCTCTCACTCTGTCAAATAAATAAATAAAATCTTTAAAAAAAAAAAAAAAGAAACTTATGTCAGCAGTCTCAAATACTAGTTTTCAGACTCTTCCAAAACTCTCCCATATAAACTTTTTAAGAGGTTTATAAACTTTTTTTGCATATTGATTTTACTTTGACTTCCCTTATTTGCAAAGTAACAATACCATATTTGCTTTTCTATTGAGTGTTATATATTGTAAAATAGACAGAAGATAGACTAAGGGATGTTAACCAGCACATGAGACTTTTATTTAGCGTTTGAGGTGCTAGTTTCTTCCCCCAATGTGTGTTAAAAATCCCAAGTCTGAGTACCCAGAAAGGTGTAATAAAAAACTAAATTAAAAACTACTCTGCCACACAGGTTGTAGGATCTTGGAAACTCTGAGCCTCAGTTTCTTAGTCTATATTAAAAAAAAAATCCCTTCTCTCTCTGAGATAAATGAACAAAAGAATTACCTGAAAATTCACTTAGCTCAGTATGTCTGTCACATAGCAAATACTCCATAAGTGCTAACTAATGGTAATAAAGATGACATTAGCAACAGCAATAGTGGCAGTAACAGGATGTCTTCTATAAAATGTAAGAACCATTATACAACAAAAATTCAGTTATGTTACAAAATACTAGACTGTTCTCAAAATTATAAATGTTTCTAATAACACAGTATATTAAATAATCTACCCTAAAACTCAGAAGACAGAAAATATAAACCACGTAAGGGCACATTCTAATTTAAATTTCCCTGAAACTTTAAAAACAGTTAATGCCTCAGTTAACTACCTTTTATGTGCTTAAAACAATAATCCTTCGAACAATCATATCCAGGTGTTAGCAAAAAATACAAGATCTTCAGTGTGAGATCTGAGGAGTCAAAAGATCAATAACAATATGATAAATACAATTGGTTAGCAAGAGAGCAGTGGTCTAACGACCTTGAAGTGTCTATTAAGAGTAAATCCTATTAGGAAACATAAGGGGATGAAAAAAAGAATAAAAGAGAAGGAAAAAGATAAAAAAACACTATGGAAGAGTGACAAAGAGTATACATTAGAAACAGTAACAGAGATAGCAAGAAGCAGACCTCCTTTACATAGTAGAAAAGAGTTTAACACAACCACAAGGGATGAATGAAAACAGAATTGACTGAGGGCACCTGGGAGTAGGAGGAGGGGCTTATAAGCCCCACACATTCACTATCACTATGACAGATTTTAAAAAGCATGCCAACTGAAATGGCACAGTGTTCTGGAGGCATTTGGTGTGATGACTAGTATGCCTACAAATAGAAGTAACCCCAAAGAAAAATATTAAAATATAGTATATAAAGACACTAGCATCTGGCAGAAGCTAAACTGTGCTCGTTTTACTTTTACTAAGGTAGAAAAAAATGCAATACGTTCAAATATGCCACTACCAAAAGCCATCAGAGTAGAGCTTAAGGGAAATGATGTCTTGTTACCTGTAATGTCCTTTGCCTAGGTAATCTCTCATTTACCAGATGATTTGGGATAACTTATTTATTTTAACATACAACTACTTGTACTTATGCGGTTGCTAACTAACTTAAAACAGACAAACCTATGAGTCAAAGAGAAGGCCAGAGTCCTATAAATCTACATACTAATTAATTCAGCTGAATTGAGCAAGATGCTAATAAAATCTGCATTCAGGGGTTTAGTCCCTATATGTTCCAGTTAGCTTTACACTATGAACCAGTCAAGTGTGTGGTTATACAAACTCACCACTATTTTTTTTAAAGATTTTATTTATTTATTTGACAGGTCACAAGTAGGCAGAGAAGCAGGCAGAGAGAGAGGGGGAAGCAGGGAGCTCAATGTGGGGCTCGATCCCCGGACCCTGGAATCATGACCTGAGCCCAAAGGCAGAGGCTTAACTCACTGAGCCACCCAGGCACCCCCAAACTCACCACTATTTTTAGAAAATCCGAAACAGGGATACCTGGGTGGCTCAGTCAGTTAAGTGTCTGCCTTTGGCTCAGGTCATGATCCCGGGTTCCTGGGACTGAGTCCCACATCCGCCTCCTTGTGTGGCCCGGA